>SRPZ01000021.1:0-189712 GCA_018360255.1 Claviceps maximensis
GCAGAAGCAAGAAAAGTCACATTCAGAAAAAAAAAAAAAAAAAGAAAAAAGAAAAAACAAACAGAGAAAAATAGGAAAATAGAATAAATAGAAAAAAAAACGAAACAAATCCTCCACTCTAAAATAGTGCTATATAATATATAATATAAATTTAAAACTTGAAATTTTATTTTTATAAAGAAAAAGAAATAAAAAAAAGCATTACGCTTTTGTTCATAACCTCAAGACTCCCGTCTCTTAAAGAGTAGTAAGAAAAGGAGCAAAAACAAAAAAAAGGAGAGGAATAGAAAAAAAAAAGGGGGGAGGAATAAGAAAAAAAAACATCGTCAATCCAACACCATCTCACGAGTCAACGTCCATGGCTCCATTGACTTGAGCCCGCGAGACGCCGTTGGTTTCCGCGGCGGCCACGGGCGGTGCATCGCCGGTGGCGCTGCTGCCCTGACAGCCCGGACAGTTGTGGATGATCTCATGGGCAAAGACATCGCAGTCGATGCAGAAGTGGTGGCCGCAGACTTGACATGCGTAGCGGCCGCTCTCGCTGACGCCTCCGCCTCCGCCTTTGGCCTTGGGCTTGACGGACTGCCGCGAGGGCGCCGCGTCGTCCTTGGTCTTTTCCCCGACGTTCACGGTGGCGCGCTTATCCTTGGGGACGTCGGGGAACGGACACAGACACGAGAAGCAGGCCACGGACCGTCGGGCGTCTCGCCACGATACCTCGACCCAGTTCCGTAGCGGGAAAAGATGGTGGTACGATCGGGCCAGATGCGTCGAGAGGATGAGCGTCAGGCCACAGGCCGGACACTCGGCCGGCAGGCGGCACACGCGGGCCGAGCAGCGCGTGCAGACGTAGCCTTCGCGGATGGGCTTGCTGTGACAGGCACAGAGACTGATGGTCCCGCTCTGTGCCAGCGTGCGAGACGGGAAGCCCATCATCAACAGACTGGCCGTGTTCTGTTCCTTGGTCCTCGTCACGGGAGGCGTGGTGCTGGCCATGAACAAGTCGCGGAAATGCACCTCATCCATGGCGATGTTGTAATGCGAGTTATCTCCGGCATTGGTTCGCGCGCACAGCTCGGCGCAAATGGCCACTTGGGCCGAGAGCCCGACGATGGAGACCCGGATCTTGTCCGTGACCAGATGCGCAATGGTCTCGTGGATGTCGCCGGGGTCGCTCGACAGGAGAGCTCCGTATATGATGAGGACTTCTCGTGTGCCATGTGACGGGGCGTGACTAAACAGTATTGTTAGTCGTGCCTCGGCTTCTTTTGTTGTTGCTATGCAGAAGTTGTGTTTGTAGAGAAGACAGGGGCACAACCGCAGCCGCTCCATCTCTGGCCGTGAGAAAAATGAGAATAGTAAGGAAAACGAGAGAAAAAGGAGACGAAAGACAAAGGGAAAAACAAAACACGACTCACAATAGCGCCCCCCGACACATCTCCAAGGCGTTCTGCAAACTGGGATTCCCCTGCGCCTCCTGCCCTTCCACCGCCCTCAACCGCTCAACATGATCCGCCGGATTGCCGCCCATCTCGCTGATCCTCACGGCCACGCCATCCCTCATACCGATGATGCCCAGCTGCGAAATGGGATTCTGCTCAAAGTACTCCTTGACAAACGCCACGGCGTAGCTGACCATCAACCGATACCGCGTGGGGAGCAGGTCCTTTTCCGTCATGGCAAACGACATGTCCAGCACGAGAATCAAGTGTCGAATGATGCCCCTCTGCAGGGGCGTCGTGTCGCGCATCAACCTCCGTCGTTTTTCCGCCTCGAGCAGCGTGAGGTTCAGGACGCCATCTTGGTCTTCTTCGGGGAGGTTGGTCTCCCATGTCCGTTTCGACTGCTCCCATGCCTGGGCGCTGCTGGCGCCCTTTTTTCGTTTTTGGGCTCGACTCGATCGGTTGTCTTTGTTGTTACTGTTATTGTTGTTGTTGCCGGAAGATGATGCGCCTCCGTGCGTGACTACATGGTCGAGGTCGTCGTCAGACATGCCGTCGGCGACAAACTCGCCGTCCGAGTCGGCCATGGTTCTTTTGTAGAGGCGAGCGGGAGGTGACGTCGAGTCCTGTAGCGCCAATTTCGAAATTTGCGTCGTGTTGCTTTTTCCTTTGCGCAGATCAGAAATGTCCGCGCCGGGCTGCCTGAGTCGTCATCTATCGGGGCCAAGTTGCGGTGGTCAAGAGTCGGTCGTCGGGGAAAAGAAACGAGGCTCGCAAGCTGTTTGAGTTGACGCAGCCTCGTCCATCTCCACCCCCAGCACCGCACCGCACCGCACCCAGACCAGTGTGAGCTTTCTTCGAACAATAAATGCCCCCGGTGACCCCACCAGCCAATCAACGACACCAGAGGAGACACCAGTCTCGCAACTTTCATACTGCCTTCTTTCTCTGCAGACTTCGACAAGCCCATTTCCCAGACATCATTATTCGAGCCAAGCCCTCACCATGTTCCATCAAGTCGAGTGTCGTCGACAAATATGGACTGGACTCGATTCGATCAACTCACACAAAAGGTGCTTTACAACACATCAATCACATTGAATTGCCATGACAAGATATATATGAATGTATATACATAAATTAGACTTTATTAGATTAAGTCGCTGCGTGGGGTATTTATAAATACGAGAATCGTGTCTAAATTAAAAAGTGACCGCACCAGCTTTTTTTTCGGCAAGGTCGAGACAGTCGGAATAGTGTCGGATTCCAAATACCATAATCCAAGTTGAGGAAAACCTTTACTTTTGTCCTACTCCTCCATGTCCGTCTTCGCAGTGGCCTCGTCCCATTGCCGTTCACGCTGCGGCTTCTGTTCATTTTCAGCGCACAAGAGTGAGAAAAAGCTTGTATGCAAGCACAGCTGTCGTTGTGTGACCAGGTATCCAGGTATCCAATGAATTTCTTTGTTCCTTATTCCTTGCCCGTTGCTCATTTCTTTCTTATTTATTCGTTTTCATACACATGTCGGATTGCTGCCGGGCAAAGTATACATGGTCAAATCGCTTCGTTCGTCAAGCCCAAGAATTAATAAGTATCGTCGTGCAATCCGTCAAACACATCTGTCGTCTGACCACGAAATGAAGTGTCCATTTCCGGTGGGAGATGACGAACAGTGGGAAAAAAAAATTGGTATACCTCTGTCGTTGAACGCCGTATCCGGAAGTAAAGGGAAAAAAGAGAAGAAGGAAATAACAAAAAAAAAAAGAGGGGGGGATAAAGGGGGAAAGCGAAATTAATAAGGGAATTAAAAAAGAAAAAAAGAAAAGAAAAGAGTTAATAAAAAGGAAAAACAAAGAAGAGGATTTTTTTTTTAAAAAAAACATGTGAACCCAATTAGGAGCACATCATGTTGCTCCCTCATAATCGTACGAGGCAGTTGTTTGCAGCGGCCAATCGTCCTCGGTAATACTTGACCAGAAGATCCACACAGCCACAACGGAAAGCAGTGTGAAGAAGGTCTCGAACAGAGACCCGTCGATTTTGCCACGCGTGCCATCGCAAATGTATCTGCTAATGGCATAGTTGAAAATCTGTCCGACAGCAAACAATAGAGCTGCGGCGATGAGATAAACCATGGGTCGAAGCTCTCCGAGAATGCGCAGGACAAGAATAGTTTCCAAGACGAAGAAGGCGACCAGGAATATGAGGGGTATCAGCTGGTAGAGGACGTATAAGGCGACGCTCCGGTTGGGGAGCTCATAGCTGCTGTTCCAGTACTTGGTCCATTGGAGGCCAGTATCCAGCGCAATATAACCAGTGCCGATAAACAAAACGGCGGCAGAGATGACAACGATACTGATGGAGAGAGCCGTCCCGTCGTCAATGAGTTGATACCCGATGACAGCATTCATCATGAGAATCCAGGTGGTTGCAATAATCAGGCCAATGTGGATGGCACTAAATACCTGTCCGTGAGTCAGCACTATTTACTTGCCGACGCGAACATGTGCACGGCACACAAATGTAGATGGGAGGAGTCCATACCACGCGAACAGTCGAGTTGAGTGGGAACTCGCCGATTGAAAAGATCTCGCAGATACTGATAAGAATGTAGCCAACGAGGAACAATTGCATTTCCCTGTAATACGAAACGGGTTTGTCAGCGGGTTTGATTCCGTATGCACACATGGTATATAGCCGACAAGGCATTTCACAATCACATCCGTGTCTCTCGTACCGTCGTCCCACTGCGGCTCTTTTTTTCTCAGACCTGAGCAGGAGCAAGATGGAAACGCCGATAGCCACGGCGCAAAGAAGAATAGGACCCAAGTTCCCCAAGTACCGGTCTCCGTTTAAGGGAATTCCTCGGAGTTGGCAGCCCCCCCATGGTCCATTTTGGTCGTGGGCTGGTCCCGAAAAGAGCTGCCATAAGAAACGCTTGTCAGCTCAATCGTTCCCGAGAGGTGGTCTAGATGGATTCAAGTCTTCTTACATTACAGACGGGCAAAGTGGAGTCTTTGCAGAAGTCCTATCGTGCTCATGTTAGTCGTGTATCATCCAAAGTGCCTGCCGTGGACCGGGGCTTGAGTGAGTCCAAGACCAAAGAGTCAAATCGTACATTGAAGTTGCCGAAATCCGTCGACCCCATCGTAGCTATCCGGACCAATTTACAGCTCGGCCAAAGGTCGCATTCACGACAGTGCAATGGACGCTCCGACGCGACACCCCCCGAGTGGTCGTTGGCGGATCAGCCAGGCCGGGTATCAGAGCCGGGTGCGTAAAATGACTGGACCAGGGCTGGCGGCCTTGATCTCGTTGGACCGCCCAGACACGAAAAAAGTATTGGAGATGCGATGAACGAGATGTGGCGGCAAAGTCTTTCTCTGTCTTTTTTTTTTCCTTGTTTGTTTTTCTTTCTCTCGTCCCTCTTAATGCGAATCGAGTGGAAAACGAAAATGGCAAAGCGAAACGAAACGAACGACGGCCGGGTGGTCGTTGGCTGGTTGTTGTGGGGTTGTAAGAATTAGACGGAGCCTGGCTGTATGGGCGAAAGAGTCGATCTGCTGGTTTGGCTGGATTGAAGAGCTCGGGATGGAAGCCAACACACTCGAGGTAATTAGTCGACGGCGGGAAGAGGTAGATGGAGAGCTTGCAAGTCGAGCCAGGTCTCGGGGGAGTTGTCTGCTGGTATGGCGCCGCGTTGGAGGATTGGCCGTGATATGGCAGATGCTGGTGCAGGGCTGGACTGGAGTGGACTGGACCGACGACGGCTCCGTGGGAAGTCTCGAAAAGTGTCAGGATTCGAGGATCTGGTGTGTGGCCGCTCTTGAGATTGGCGTGGACAAGGGATTTTGGGGAAGGAGGAAAAAAAAACACATCTGGGCATTGGCCAGCTTGAGCTGCCAGCCGGCGGGGGACTAACAGGCTGGAGCAGCGTCGATTGGCTGCCTGCGGGAGCTGGCACGGGAGACGCTAGGGGATCTGGCTGGGGGTGGATGGGATGGATGGGATGGAGGGCAGGGCAGGCAGGAGATGGGCAAGGAAGACAGGGAGTAACACGGCCAGACGTCCCAGTGTCAACATTGGATGCCAACCTCCATGTCTGCAACAAGCTTGGCGGTGGCGCCTGCCAACATTGAAAACAAGAATCAAAAATGGCTGGGCCACGCAGGGGTCGACCAGTAGGGAAGCTGGATGCGAGCAGCAAAAGCGGGCACCGGCAGGCGGCCGGGTGCTTGATTGGCCGCTGAGAGGAGGCGGACAGCCGCGCAGTAACCATGGCACAGACAACAATTCAATGTTGAGCCAGTCAATGACATTGGAAGTGGCTGAAGTCGTGATCTGGTCCCTGGTCCCTGTGCCTGAACGCTCGACCCTTGACGCTCGACACTCGACACTTGACGCTCGACACTTGACGCTCGACACTTGACGCTTGACGCTTCACGCCGACACTCGACGCTTCACGCCCGACGGTAGACACGAAATGACGCGCCCGTGGGCACAGTGTCATCGTGGCTGCTTGTCCCGGAGCACCACGACCTGTTTCACTCCTCCGCTCGCATTCAGGAGGTTGCATGGTGATGCCCGTCGTCCGTTCCTGCAGCTCTGTGGCGCACAAGCTAGTGCTAGGTTGGTAGGCACCTACCTTCCTATCCCGTAGGCAGTGCTTAGCGTCAAGTCCGGCGGGGCCCTGGTTGGGTCTCTATTATATAATTAGTGTCTTGGTCACACGCACACAAAAAAGCCACACAAAGGCGATCAAAGAAGCCACATGCATTTGATCAACACTGTCGAGCCAGTCCTCTTGCAGCACGGCAAGCAAAGCAAGCAAGCAAGCAAGCAGCTTGTTCCCGAGTCTCGTCCGCTCAGGCATTGGTTGCGAATCTGCCTGCCTGCTACGAGACACCTAAGGCAGGTGCCTCGTGGTAGTAAGTACCCTGTAAGTACCCTGTAAGCAATTATATGTGTACATATGCATGCATGCATGCCTGCCTGCCTGCCTGCACGCACGTATGCACAGCATGAAAGCGACCCTCTCGTCGTGTCGTGTACTAGATGCAAAGTGCAAATGAAACTGCTTTTTTTTCCCCTCGCCGTCACAATAGCCCGTCGAAATCGGATCGCCCTTGCATCGCCTCACCATTCAAATGTTCGTGACCCGCAGCCCCCTGCTGCCTGGGGGTTTTGCATTATGAAATTACCAATTGTCCAATATTACGCACACGCGCTAGACAAGCTCATTCGTCCTCGTCAAAAGATGCCTGTCCGTGAAAAGCCACTGTCTGGAGGGGAAATCATCTGTGCACATGTACGTCTCGTCTCGTCTATGTGTCACTCCATGAATGAATACATACTGACCCTAACCGCTTCCGATACTTGCAAGGGACAATACGCGGATACATCTCACAAACACTCGATGAAATATTACCCTGTGCTCGTGGCCGAGAGGAATATCCATCACGCGCCGACCGGAGCCGACGCTGTTTTCCAGATGGTCGTCGTTTCTTCAGAAGCGCAGCCCGAGGAGGAAGAAAACCCCCGTGACAGCCAACCGGCACATGTTCCGCAGACTTGCAGCCAATACCACTGCCTCACAAACAGCGGCTTCTTCTCTCCAGTGGCATTCTTCATGGCCTCGGCCAGTAGCAGCCAGGAACTGACAGCAGAGCTTACCCGGACTTGGCGACTATAGTATGTCTCCATATCAACGAGTCTTCGGCTTCAGCGTGCCGGAGGTGGATAGTCCTCGAGAGTCCCTTGCCGAGTGGCTCCTGGGAGAGAGACTACAACGTAGGTAGCCGATAGCTGGCAACTCGTCTGCCTCGAAAACATTGTGCAAGTTGGCATGGGACAGTGCATGCACACAGGGAGAAGCGGCAAGAGAAGAGATCGGCCAGCGTAGTTCGATGACCTCGAGGACGGGTCCAGTAAAGCCGAGACTAGAATGGCTTCTTTCTTGCTGGAGCTAACAGAGAGGCCGGACACGTTGGCAACGTCATGTGGGTTGGCACCATCAAAGGAGTACGGTCGCATGCATCATGTGGAAATGTCGATCCGCTGGTGCGTAGCCCAGTATTCTGCACATGTCACGTCAAAAGTCAAAAGTCTTTTTTTTTTAAGAAAAAAATATAAGCTGGAATCGTCACTGTTCCGCAAAAAGGTCGACCACTTGAGGTTCTTCCGTCACACAAGACGATGAGAAAATAGAGACTGAACAAGGCTGCGTCACAGACAAGGCAAACAATAGTCTAAACAAACGTATCTATAATTAAAAATACCCATATTAACAAACGTAGACGTAGGAGTGCCAGTATGAAGGCGTGTCCGGATCGTGGATTATGGGAATCCCTCCTTTTCGGCGGCCGAGCTCAGTACATAGATCGAATTGAAAGACAGGGACGTCGAGGTCGAAGAAAACCAATGGAAAATCTTAGCCACTTTTTATTTTTTATTATTATTTTCTCGATATGATAATGAAATGAACCTGGATAAGCACTATTTCGATATCAAGGACTCGTGTAATGCATACTGTGAAACGCACACTGTATCATGCATCCACATGGGATGTGTTCAATTACTTATGCGCTGTAACTAGTCACCTGCACGTGGACTGCACAACACCGTGAAGTAATCCAGGTGGACGTCTCCTCTCTCTTTTAAGCTAACTGAGCTTCTTTTTTTTATCAGATCGAGCATCCAGACGAATGAAACTGACAGTAAAGCGTCTTTCTAGTCGTATACATCTGTGCTCAGCACGGCTTCATCTCAGGTCCTCTCCCGAGAGCACATAATACTGTATTGGAAGTCCGAGGCCTAAACGGGGAGCCGTGGTCGTACAGGGTATCGTCGCTATATCGTACCCGTTGTTACGGACCACTCCAACGGACCGGATTAACCTTCCACCGACCAGCGGCTCAACCAATCACATCACGCATAGCGCTCACTGCATATCTGCAGTGAGCTACGCCTCCGATCACCGCATATCCGTTGTGAGCTCCCTCTGCGATCACTGCATATTCCTCGTGAGCTCGGAATAGCCTCTTTCTATATAAACCGCCCTCTAGTCCTAGATATTATAGCTAGTCAGTCTTCAATAACCTCATAATCTGTTGCCCAGCCTGATTGCCCCGTAAATCTCCGATCAAACCCGACCTCAGCCGTCACACCCGTGACATAACCCTCGCAAATCCGACGGCGCAGACTCGGGCAATCCGGCTTGGCTCTCTTCACTGTTTTCATCTCAGCAATGATACTGTCGGAGAATCACGGTCACTGTGTTCGTTGTTTCTGATACGCTGTGAAGATGCATAATACCACACAGGCCCATTCGTCATCTCGTGCCGGCACCGCGCAAGCCGAGGCGCAATGACGGGAATGTTTTTGTTTTTATTTTTTTTTCTTAAAAGATAAGAGAACAGCTGGCCCAAAGGATAGCAATCTGATCTTTCCCGTTCTTCTTCGCATATTGACTACATTCAGTTTCCCACAATCGTGCATGCACACGCAGGCGAGCCGACACGCATGCCTCTCTGCAAAAAACAACAACAAAAAAGAAAAAGAAACAAAAAAAAAGACCAGGACGGTGAAGCATGTCCCTCCAGTATCTGATGGTACTGTTATTGAACAAAAAATGCTTCGATTGAGGAAGCCGAGCTTGCTGATATATGTATGTACATATGTATGTATATCGACCCACCAGAAAAACAAAAGCGTGTCGAATGTGCGAGCAGTGACGGCCAAGAGTATTCATGATTCTCATAACTTTTCGAAACCACCAACCAAAACAACCGAACAAAGAAATGAAAAGGAATCAATGGAAGTGCAAGAAAACAGCAAAGAAAAGAAGAAGAAGAAGAAGAACAAGAAAAAGGGGAGAAGGGCATGCATTATTCCTCCGCCATGTCCACATCTCCATTCACCCGAACCTTTAGCCTCCTCTGCTCGCCACCAAAGACTTGCGTCTTGCGCTTCGTAATACGCGCGTCCTGTCCCATTTCCTGGTCCACGTCCATGGCAACATCGCCATCCTCCATGGCAGCCTCCTTGAGACGACGCAGCTCGCTTCCGCGCATGCGCGGCAGCAGATGCTGGTTTTCGGCCACCAATTTCCGTGCCTGGGCGAGCTCCCTGGCCCTCTTGCCAAGCATGCGCTTCTTGTAAAAGGCACGTTCTCTGCGTGCTCTGATCTCGCTGACACGCGCCATGGCCTGGATCGTCTTCTCCATGAGGTCGCGGTTGTATCGTACGGGGACGTTGCGGCGAGCGCTGAAGAGGAGCGTGCTGTCCACGGTCATTTCCTTGCCGGCCTTTATGCGAGAGGCCTTGGTCCACTTGAGTTTGTTGGGATTTCGGCGGTGTTTGAAGTTTTTGTGACATTTACTCCGGCTTGAGAGAAAAGGCTGTCGTTAGTACATGTGATTTTTCTTTTCTTTCTTTGGACATTACAATGCAATAAAACAAATAAAATAAAATAAACATGAAATAGAAAAGAAATAACAAGGCGTTAAAGTCAAGCGCGGAAAAATAAAAGTCTGCAATACCAAAATCGAAATGATCGTCCTGTCAAAAAGTCCCCGTCGTTAGCTTCCCATGATTTCTGCGATGCGTTTTGTTCCAAACAGAGTTCGGCAAAGAAAGTAAACATACCATCGTTGCGGTTGAACACTATTCCCTTGCTGGGAAAGGTCGGGCGACCGCAGAAATAACACGGATCGACTCTCATGTTGTGCGGCGGGCTGCAACTTGGACCGTGATGGATGGAGATGGTTCAAAGCCTCCAAGATGGGAAAAAAAAAAAATGCCCCAGGCTTGGATTGAACAGGCGAGGCCTGAGGATGTGGCGCCCAGCTGTGCTGTGGGCCAGCCAGGGTGCGGCGGCGGCGCGGAGAGTGGGTCTAGTCCAGTCGTTGCGTGTGGCTCTGCGCCGGACCTACGACGGATAAACCCTACCAAGCAGAGCAGAGCAGGAGGCAGTCGAGCAGGAGGCAAATGCACACACACACATGCTGCGTTTCAGCGGCACGGACACGCAAGCAAGGAAACGCCGGCGTGGCACATGGCACATGGCAGGGCAGCACGCCCTCGTCTGTTCGTTTTGGCATGATACATGATTCTGGATAAACGCCGACACCCACACCAGACACCGAGCAAAGCAATCTCGACGCGCCGCCGATAGCCGCCGACGGACTGCATCGCATCGCATCGCATCGAGGACAATGAATGCGTGAACAAGAGCCACGCGCAGGCCAGTCCCTCATCCAGGGGCGCAGCGAAGACCGGGGTTTCCGTTTCTGCTTTCCCGGGCCTGCTTGTTCCCGAGCGTCCTAGCCGAACAGCACCTTCACCCTTTCTATCAGGCCGCGCTTTGTGCGTATAGTGTGTGCGTGGGAGAGAGAGAGAGAGAAAGCGAGAGAGAAAGAGAGAGAGAGAAAGACGGAGACAGACAGAGACACACACAGAGAGAGCTGTCAACACCACATGCGAACAATCCCTGACGAGGAAAAAGCAACCAAAATGGCCGGTAGATGACCATATAGTCTCAAGGGCATATATAATGAAGCCTTCTTCAGCACGTTATCCGGACACCCAAAATCATAAATACTGCTTTCGCTGGCGTTTCTCTTCCTCTTTCGACCGGTGACTGGCGTGTTTGGAAAGAGGTACAAGGGGTGTATTGCCGTTCCAGGATACTCCCTTCCCTTTTGTCACTTTTCCCTCTCCCCACTGGATCTATCTATCAATAAAAGCGACAGACAGCATGTCCAAGCTGTGGAAATCCTACGCGAATAGTTATATAAGGAAGCGAATGCAAGATGTCGGGGCGTCTATATCGTCAGGAAAAGGTCAGTGAAGCATGGCGGGATCATGGCGAGAAAGTCTTATACTTGTCCGGCTGACGTGCACACCAGCAGGCGTTGATGTTTCCCAACTAAATCTCGAGGATGATTTCCCTTACGAGATGTTTGCGCAAGAGCTCATGCGGGAAATGTCTGTGGATGATTTTGTGGTCATCCCCGACCTGTTCGACGTCGTCTTTGTGGTCGATGACGTGAGGCTCGGCTGTGAGCGGCAGTACAACGACGTAGCAGATGCCGTGAACCAGTTCATGGCCAAGTACCTCAACCGTCCCGCCAACACTGGCATCGACTTGTACTTCATGTGTAACAAGTCTGGGTTTGCGAGCCAGAACAGACGTAAATACGATGGCGGGTTCTACAACTTGCAACAGGACACCGTCAGGAGAGTGCTTGACGACAGAAAATCACACTATGCCGAAACGGTCCCTGCACAGAACAGGACAGTCTTCAACATCATCGACCATTACATCGAAAGAAACAGTGCAAAATTCCGGAGCAAGATATTCTTAAAGCCCCTTCTTCTGATCACCATAAGCGGCGACGTACCCTGGGCCGAGGCAGACAATCTCAAAATTCTGGCACGACGCCTAGACCAGCTCCGAGCCCGATCGTTGCAGGTCTTCGTCTACGCGATCCAGATCATGAAAGGCGAATGCAGAGTCGAACCCAAGCAGCTGCCTGGAGACGAAGACGTCGTCATGATGGAAGTCGAAGTGGTGGAAGAGCAGGAAAGGCTCCAGAAACAAAATACCATGGAGTGGGATCAATTGCAGGAAAAACTGAACCCCCGAGTAGCTCCTCCCTCACGCTACATGGTCAAGGTGCTTCGTCGGGACGAAACCAGGCCCGACACGTTGCCACTCACCGTGGAGGATATGCGGGACATGATTCTAGCGCATGCAAATCTGTACTTCGAGCGAAACCCTGGTTTGACCTTTGCGGATGTGATGCCAATGTTTTGATTTGACGGCTCTGTTACAAGGCATGAATGGCCTGACAGATGCGTTGGGAATTCTCCACGGTAAGAATTGTTCAGATTGCCAGACATGCTCCGATTCAAGTGGCAGTATCAGCTGAGAAAAAAAGAACGGTAAAAAAAAAAAAAAAAAAAAAAAAAAAAAAAAAAAAAAAAAAACCCAAAACACACAGCGTTTTTTTTTTATCATGAGAAATAAGTGGAGAAGAAATTTGGACATTTTTACGCCTACAGAGTAGCATAGTATCTGTACATGAATGTATTCTGCCCTCATTGCCATGTCATGGTGCTTGTCTTCATTGCGACGCCCTGGTGCTTCATTGCGACGCCCTGGTGCTTCATTGCGACGCCCTGGTGCTTCATTGCGACGCCCTGGTGCTTCATTGCGACGCCATGGGTGCTTCCCCCCAACACAACACGACAAGTGACAATGACGGATATTCACGCCGGACAACTGGCTTTCCATAAACCACCCCAACACGGAGACACCAACTCACGATCACTATCAGATAACAACAAGCTGATGGGTTACTTTTTTTTCTTCTTTTTTTTTCCCGTGATAAAAGTATGTATTGAATACCTTTCTGCAATCACCACGGCCGCGCCAGACGAATGATATTATTTGGAACATATATATATAGAAAATAAATAAATAAATCGGCGAATAATGATATTAGCCCCCCCCCCCTTTTTCTATTTCTGTTGTTGAAGATGTTCTCCTTCTTATACGCTGCGTTAAATGGTTTCAACGAAAGATGAAATAAAGACGAGAAGAAAGAAAAGTCTGAAGAAAAAAAGAGAAAAGATAATGGAAAAATAACCAAGTCGGTCGCATGCCCTACATCTGCCACAGAAAATACACTTTACTGCATGCATGTGGAGAGTGAATTGACAAAAGGCCGCCTCCCCCCCCCCCCCCCCCCCCCCCCCCCCCCCCCCCCCAAAAAAAAAAAAAGTGCGTGTCAGTGTGGAAAGTTAGCAAACTCTCTCCGTGTATGCCTTCCAGGCCGCGGAGCGATAACGCTCTGCCTCACACTGCGGATCCCCCGCCTTGAGAATACCACGCCCGACAATGACGATATCGGCGCCGGCGACGCCAATGATTTTCTGCGGCGTGTTGTACTGCTGGCCCTTGCCGTCGCCCTGGACCGTGCCGTCCTGGTCCTCGTCCTCGGGTGGTAGCTGGCAGCCGGGGGTCATGTGGATGAAGTGGTCGTCGGGGTCCGTGTTGAGGGTCTCCTGGGAGACGAAGCCCATGACGAAGCCCTTGTGCTCTCGCGCGGCCTCGACGCAAGCCTGTGTGTATTCCTTGTTCATGAAATTACCGGCCGAGGACATTTGGGCGAGGATGAGGAGGCCCCGCGTCATGGGCGCCTCTTCTATGCCGGGGAAGAGAACCTCTTTGCCTGTGCCGTTGATGCCCTTGGTGGTGAGGCGGGGCGAGTTGACGGTTTCGTACTGCTGCGTGACTGTCGTGACGGAAACGATGCTCCCCTTACGACCATCGTCTCGTCGTCGGCGTAACCTGTCGTTGTTGTCATTATCATCGTCGTTGTCGTCGTCGTCGTCGTCATCGCCGCCATCGCCATCGCCACCGGCCCTGACGTTCCTTCGACGGCCATTGTTATCGTCGTCCTCAAAATCTTCTGCCGTGGGAGTGCCCACCGTGACAGAAGTCTTCACCTCGTACGGGTACCGGTCGAACCAGCGCTTCGCAGCATTGGCCAGGGAAGTGACCGAGGCCTTGCCCGGGACCATGTTGACGTTGACGATGTGTGCCCACTCGACGATGCGGGCGGAGCCGCTGGTGTATTGCAGCTCCACCGTGTTCCCAATGTCGCCGAACTTGCGGTCTTCAAAGATCAGGAACCCGTGGCGGCGGGCCAAAGAGGCGAGCTTGGCACCCGTGCCCGTCTGAGGGTGGAAATCCCATCCCGAGACCATGTCGTAATGTGTCTTGAGAACGACAATCGACGGGCCGAGCTTGTCGGCAAAGTAGAGAAGCTCCCGGGCCGTGGCGACGTCGGCACTCAGGCAGAGATTGGACGCTTTCAAGTCCATGAGCTTGAACAGATAGGCATTGAGCGGATGTGTGGCGGTCTGGGATCTCGCGGCGTATGTCGCCTTGAGGGTTGGATGCGACGCCATGATTGCGCGACAGCCCCTATGGCTTGGTTTTTTGTCTGTCTGTGTGTTTGTGGGTGCTGAATATATGCTCCCCGAAATGGCCCGTCACCAAGGGTACCAAGTAAGAAAGAAAATATATAAATAAAACGTCTTCGAGCCCTGGTTCAGGGGGGGGGGGGGGGAGGAACCGAGAAACAGGGGGACGAGTGAAGTTGCGGACCGTGTCGTTGCACAAGCACGCGACTATCGAAACCGAATCGTGAGGTTGGAAATCTCGCCGTGACTCGGGTACACGGTGGATCGAGAAAGAGCGCGTTTCCAGGCAGGCAAGTCGGTTTGCTGTACGGGGAACGGGCGTCTTTCTTTATTTCGTTTTCGTTTTCGTTTTTTTTTTTTTTTTTTCTGGGAGATGCGCGACGCTGGGTGTGCGGCTTTATACGGGACCTACCGTCGGGACTTGTATTGGCAATTTTGGTTCTGGGCATGGCAAGTACCCAGGTACTCGGCAAGCACAGACCAGACCAGACCAAGACATTACAAGTCACATGGGGTCGGTTATGGTTTTGTGGGGCTGGGCCAGTGCCGCAACGCCTTCTGCCCAGTGAGTGCAGTGAGCAGCGGGTCGTGCGTGGCCTGGAGCTAATTCCGAAACTTTCTACACCGAAATTGTATGGCGAAGCGTTTGGAATTATCTTGGCGCACTGTATGTGCGTGTGCAGTATGTGGCCTCAAGTATCTGCGCAAGAGGAGGTATCTCGGGCTAATTCCCAGTGAATCCAGAACAGCAGCTATCTATCCAATGAGAATAATACTATTTTACTTGAGACGAATAGAAATATTTAGACTTATCAGATCTAGATTTATTATTTTGATTGTTTCATGTTTATTCTAGCGCGGCGACCAGCCAAGTTCGAGACACCTTCTTCCGCGCAAATACGCAATGCCACTTCCTGTATGTTCCGATGTAGTCTTGCCTGCAAAGGAAGAGGGAGTACGTACATACCAGGTATACATGGTCAAGTTGGCGACGCACACACGCAATTTATAGAATGCTTGGCACTTTGCTAGGAAACCATCTACCTTTTTCTATTTTCAAAGCTGCTTCGTCTTGTCTTGCGCGTGCATTGCAACTTTGGCACGAAGAAAAGTACCTACCTAGACCGGGTGCTGGATTACGTAAACCACACATGACATGCGATTTATCGTTGCGCGTGCTTTGTCAGTAGGTACTGACGTGCAATTGTCGTCTGTACACAACAATTGGCCTGTGAACGAAGCAGCAAGCGGGGTGAGCAAACATGCTGCAGCTCCTCTTTTCTCTCGAATTCACCTTGACTGCGATGTGAAACGACGCTCCCCACGTACACACGGTGTGATGACCAACATTTCCTCATTCAACAAAAAAGCATTTTCCTTTGTCCGTGTTCCATTTTCCATTTTCCACTTTCCATTTTCCGGCATCTGTTCTGTCCTCTGCCAACCCCGCTCCGCCTTCGACTTCCAGCACCCCCCCCCAACTTTGCTTCCGGTCCAACAAACCAAACCTCGACTCCTCCACATCACAGCACCCACCCACCCACTCGCCAGCCGATCGAAAGAAACCCAACAAGCAACATTTCACCCTTTATTCCGGCCTGCATATCGTAGATCCAGTTTGACCGTTCCGAGTAACCCGAACTCGAATCCTCTCCCCCTTTCTCACCCGTCCTTGCAACTTGGCCCGTGGTAAGTGGCCCGTCTGTGTTGGTATCTCATCGCTCGACCGAGTACTGCATGTATACCCCTTTGATGGTCCTCTTGGACGGGTATACCCATTCGGCTTGCCAGCCGGTATAAGACGAAGGAGGAAAAAGAGAAAGTAGAAAAAAAAATAAAAGCAAAAAAAATAAAAAAATGAAAAAAATAAAAATAAAAAAATAATAAGCAAAAACAGAGCAAACACAAAAATGTGTGCAGCTCCAGCTCCATCTTTGGACTGAATGAAGCTTCGATCCGCCCCAAGCACGTTCTGTACATGAGCAAACCAAAAATCCGTCTCAACTGCGAATCATGTTCCACAACGAAAAAAAAAAAAAACCATCTGTCCATCTGAAGCGCAATTCCTTTCCATTTCGTGAAGAACCGTGACGAGAACATCTCCTTAGTCTGCGCCGCATACAAATTCCATCCCCCCCCCTACCTCGCTCGGTGTCCTGTGACTCGTATCCCATGAAGCGATTTGCATCCTAAGCTCATTCGAACGAATCATGAAGACCAATTCACCATGCCAGTGCATCACTGCATACAATACACATCCGCCAACGCCACCGAATGCGCCGATATATTACTGCCTGTATCGTTTCGACACGTAATCACCGGGGTCGTCACCAGTGCCACTCGCCAGTGCTTGGCCTGCAGCTCCGAGGGCTCCAGCGCCGGCCAGATCGGCAGCATGCTCTGCGAGGAGAAGCGCGTGCCCACCTCGGGGAACCGGAAATCAAAGGTAAGTCGACTGGTAAGAATGCGGGACGACAGCTCCCATGCGTGATCGGCTACCTGCTCGAGGTCGCGATGCGCATCGGCCGGATTGTGCAGCCTGTTGAGGAGGGGTTGCAGCAGGGAAAGCAGCGAGGAGGTCATGTCGTTTACCTTGGTCGCGTGGAACTGCTGGGGCTCGGTCCTGATCATGGCCTCGATGAGATGGGCCTGTTTGTCGAGAAGGGGCTGGCGGTGGGCCGAGGGCTGGCCCTGCGTCTGTTCTAGCTCGCGCTCGAGGTCGAGAAGGGGGAGGGCGAGGGAGTGGTCGGACGAGTTGGCCCAGGCGGCGGGCGTCCAGACGCGGTTGACGATGTAGTCGATGATGACGCGGGTGACGAGGCAGCACTTGGGGTTGTCCTCGCGGAGATGGAGGTCGAGGTACGACGTTGCCTCTCGGGCGGAGAGCGGGTGGTAGGTTGCGAGGAGGACGGGCCAGAGGTGGGTGGCAGAGATCTTCATGGCCATGGCCGGGTCGGGTATGTTGGCGTGCCGCTCGACAAAGGCGCGGATGAGGGCGTAAAAGTCCATGATGCTCTCGTTCCAGATGGCCACGGCGCGGTCTGTCATGTGGATGAGGGGGCCCGAGAGGCTGCTGCGGAGAGGTCCAACGAGGGTGCTGCTGCTGCTGCTGGTGGCGGTGGTGTTTGTATTTGGATTTGCCGTCGTCGTGGTGTGACTTCGTTCAGACGGCGTGCTGTGGCCGTATTCTGAGGAGCGAGACAGACTGTGACCGCCGTTCATGTCGTGGAATCGTCCGTAGCGGCTACGGTTGGTGGATGTCGGAGTCTGAGGCGGCATGTACTCTCCTCGTGGTGGTAGTGGCTGCTGCTGCTGATGATGATGATGAGGAGGATGAGGCTGATGATGGCGATGAGCAGCAGCAGCAGCAGAAGCAGCATGGTTATGATGGCCAAGCGCCGTGCCGGGTCGCGTGGGCACGTTATCCGGAAAGACATTCGCAGGAGGATGAAACTCGTTCGCCGCAGGTCGATATCGCGACGAGTGGTATGCTGCTGCCCATGACTTGCGAGGAGCGGCCGTCACCCGGCTGAACGCCGAAGAGGCGGATGTGTAGAAGGGATTCTGGCCGGACGCGCCACGGGGCTGGACGGAGCTCCACGATGAGGAGTTGCTGCCGTGACAGATTTCGTGAGCGCTGTTGCTGTTGCCGCCGCCGCCGCTATTGTTGTAGTTGAAACGTCGTTCATGACAAAACGCAGACGGCGCACGAGGCGGTCCAGCCTGGAGAGGACCAAACTTGGGAGGAGCCACGATAGAGGACCGCTTGTTGAAAGGTTGGAAGACGCTCGGCGGACGAGCAGGAGGCGCCATATCGCCATGCGGACGCGACGAGGCTTCCTCCTCCTGCGGGCTGTGCTCAGGATACCGCGTACACACGGCCTTCATCGATATGATGGCCTGCTGAGCCGTCTCGTTGTTGTCCTGAACAGACCCGGCCAGTGTCTCAATGGCACGAGCGACCGACTGCGGATCGGAATGTTTCATGACCCAGAGCGACCGACGGTTGTTGACCTGCTCCTCCAGATGGCGTATACTATTCTCGAGTCCCTTTTTTTTTTTTTTTTTTTTTTTTTTTTTTCAACGTCAGTTTCATCCATCGACTCGTCGTCTGAGAAGGTAAGAGAGGGAAAGGAAGGAAAAGAGAAGAAGAAGAAGAAAAGAAAGCAAAACAAGACATACCTTGATAATCCCATCCCTAGGATCATATCCATCCTCACCCCCCCTCCCCTCGGCCTTCTGTTTCAAGGCCTTCACAAGCCCCGTCAACTCAAGCAGCTCGCTCATGACGCTCTGCAGATTGCCCTCCGCCAGCCCGCGCTTGGTCTTCTCGGCCGCCAACTCGGCCCCCAGATCCCGAACCGTCTGCGCCTGGTCCTCCATCTCGGCCTTTGTCAAGCTGGCCTCGAGTCCCATCCGCGCAATGGCCTTGTCCGTGTCCTCCTGATCGAGTGTGAGGTTGATGAGCGCGTCGACCAGCTGGCTCGTCTCCTGGCTGACGACCTGGCCCACCTCTTGGAGCTGGCTGACGATTTCGTTGGATTCGTTGGCCGACACGCCTGGCATGCGGCGGAGGGATTGTTGGATCTTGACGAGGATCTCTTGGATCAGACGGGATTTTTCGAAAGCGGGCTGTATGTTATCGTGGTTGGAAGCTGTGTGAGATTTTGAAAGAAGACAAGAAAAAACGGGAAAAAAGAAGAAGAAAAAAGACGGAAAGACAGAAAGATGGAAAGAAAGAAAGAAAGATGGAAAGAAGCAGTACAAAAACACAATCTTCGTACAAGTCCATAACAAAATAACACAAAATGCAGTTTTTTTTACAAGCCCATAGTAGCGGCAGAACGACTTACATGATTGTGCGACAGTTGCCGGATCCTCTCCGAGCGGGCCATCCCCGAAAGAGGCGTCGAAAAGTCAACAGAAAGCATCGTATTCGCCTCCCCTTGCCCTTCCCCTTCCCCTTCTCTCTCGTCCCTATCTTCTTGTGTGCCTCCAAAGTCTGCGTTGTCAAGTCGAGACTGGGATTTCCTCGCGGAGCCGGTTCCGAGAGATGGTGTTGTTTCTTTCGAATGGGTCATGCTGTGCGTCTGGCGCGTGAGGAAAGTCAGAAAATGTCAAAAAGTAGGACGGATGTCAGAAAGATGAAATGGGGATGATGTTTTTCAAGAGAGAAAAAAAAGGGAGGGGAACGTCAAGAAAGAAGGTGAGGATGAATGAAAGAGTGAAGAGAAGAATAGAAGATGGAGGGAGACAACGAATGGCAGGGAGAAAAGAAATGTCAAGATTGAATGTCAGGAAGAACTACTTCCAGTAATAATAACAAATCCTAGCATAACGCACACAGATTTTCCTCTCCTAAATATGAAAGAAAGAAAAAAAGGAAGAAAAAAAATAAGGAAGAAAAACGGCTAGGCTATATAAAAAGAAAGAATCGAAAATGCAAAAAATAGGTAGTCTTTTCGAAAAAGACAGTAAACATGTCCTCGACGAAACGAAACCAATTTTATTGTTTTTTTCCACAAAAGAAAAAAGGAAAACCAAAAATAAAAGTATGCATAGCTCCAACGGCTGTGTAGAGCTCTGCAGCGCATCCGTTGTCACCAAGCGCCGTTTGTTTGTCGAGCCATCCGCTGTGGAAGCCAGATGTTTGACGAAAGCCAGCCTTACAAACAGAGGGAAAAAAAAATAAAATAAAAAGATGTACAAGGAAAAAAAGGGGGGAAAGAAAAACACAGATTGCATGCCACGAACATGTGTGATTAGATTATGAATCGTTTCGGTTTGTTATTTCTCGCGCTTGCATCGCAGCGTGGGGATCTTCTGCAGAACGTCTGAGATGCATAGCCTGTTAGCACACCGGAGAGATGAATGGAAATGATAATACATCAATGGCTTGTGCAAACGTCTGTTCATTGAAGAGCCAAATAAAAAAAGAACATGAAAAAAAGAACAAGGAAAAAACTCACCTAGAGACACATATATCGGAAATCACAATTCGTACTTCAAAAACAGATAGGCGCGAGGCGCGAGGAATAGTGTCAGGAAAAGAAAATAGAGAAAAGGGAAGTAAAGCGACAGGTGAGCGGCGAAAAAGAGAGAAAATAAATTCACATCATTAGACGCTGTTAAAATGGGAAGAAAAGAGGAGGAGGGGGGGGGGGGGGGTAGAAAGTGAGATGCAAGTGAGTTTTCGAAAGAGAATGAAGATGCGACGGCTTGGGAAAGCGTGAATTTGGCTTGTTGGGCTGGTGCTTATGGCTGGTCGTCAAGGATAGTGAGCGGGCTCTTTTTTTATATAGATGGGTTTATTGAATTGTTGTTATCATTTTTGATTTTTCACCGCTGGCTCACATTGTTGCTGTGATTCATTGCGCGGTCGGATTGTGCGGCGCACGAGAATGTACCCCCTTCCCAGACTCACCTATTAGAAATGGCACGGCAGATGCAGATTGATACATGGCGCATGGCCGCAGCAAGAATCGCGCACACAATTTGATCCAATTTGTATTTGATTTTTTTTTCCTCATTTTCTTTCCAAACATGCCCGTTGCTCCCAAAAGGAAAGTAGTTGGTGTCACATGTACATGTATTGATCTCTCTTTCATATACCGACATATGAAACGATACATGCTTCAACACCAAAACTACAAGGCTAAAAAAAGAATTGTAAAACATAGAAACAGAAATGAACGACATGGCATGATCCTTCTGGAACAGCGTAAGCCGGGATTGCATTTGTATAGCAGTTAAATTAGTGTTGCGACAGAAGACGGAAACCGAGTCAACAATGAGGCCTACAAGAAAGGGTCGACCGTAAGTGGCTGCGTAACGTGTCAGAAAGGGGCGGGGAAGAGGAAGCTGCAACATCACGTCTAGCTGAGTGCTCTTCTTTTAGTTCTGCCATGCATAGACGGTCGTCGCCTATTGTTGGACACGGTGCTTTCGAATAAACAAGGCGCCTACTTGGATGCGAAGAAACACGACATCCATCCATCCATCCAAAAAAAAAAGGACGACAGAATTGATATGGAATGACCACTCGTGGGGCTGAGGGAGTGGGCTGTAGTAATCGGCGGGTCATCATTATCTGTCTGGCAACCCCAGGATTAGACTGGCCATCGTGCAAGGTGCTGAGGACAACTCTTAGTGGCCTGCTCAATTTATTAATGTTTGGAAACTATTCACTAACCTGTCGAGTACCTAGATGTTGGGCAACGGCAAAAGCGCCGACCGCTGTTAGCTCTGCTTAGATGGCTCTGGTGCGAGAAAAGAGACTGCTGTAGACAGCGTCAACGACATTTAACGCATTGATCATCCTCCCGCCAAAGTATCTTCCGTTCAAGCCCTTGATGGCATTTTCTCCGCCTTGGACCTTGTCGAACTTGAGGTAAACGTCACCCTTGGAATTGGGATCAACGGCAATGTGGACGACATGTCCATACTGCTTCTCGGCTTCGGCTCGAATGTCTTCTTCGAGCTCTTTGACCCAATCTTCGCCTTCCTCTCTGCGGTCGATATTGTCAGTCATGCTTACACTCAACAGATTTGATGGACCACGGCAAAAAAAAAGGAAAAAAAAAAGGATGAACGAAAGGGTCAGGACCAGGGCCAAAGACAGGCACTCACTCTTCGGGGTCAAACATATTGTGAAGTACCACGCAGCGGCTGGCCATGTTGACCTTCATGGGAAGCGACTTGATCTCGGTCTTGGGCTTCAAGACGGTCTGGTCTTCTCTTCCATTAGGCAGTTCGTCGGTCCTGGCAAGTTTTCTCATCAACGCATCCCGACTGTAGTTATTGAAGTTTACTCCTGCAACATCCGTGTCGTCGAGGGCGCTCGCGCCGCCCGCTTTGTCGCTATCCCGTCCTCCAGCTCTATCAAAGGTAGACGCTTGTGAGCCGCGACCGCCAGCGCCCGAAAAGGACGAGCCCTGGAAATTGTGTTGTCCTGGGAACCTTTGCATCAAGTTGGCTGTGCTCTCAGGGGTAAACTTATCGTTGCCTAAACCGACTCGGATGGGTCGTCCCGCGAGGTCGAAGCCGTTCATCTTTTCTAATGCTTCGCGGGCCTGGCCAGCATCACGAAACCTAAAAAAAAAAAAAAAAAAAAAATTGTTTAACTTTTTGGATTCTTTTTTCTCCTTTTTTCTACGTCCGATATAATGGGGCAATGTAATGGTGGAGCAATGCAATGACGGGGATAGGAGGCTCAACCTACTGAACAAATCCATAACCACGACTGCGACCGTTCTCATCCTTTTGCAGCTGAACATACTCAAGTTCACCGAAAGGCTCAAAGACGGCTTGGAGATCTTGCTCCGTAACATTGAAGTGAATGTTTCCCACGTATAGACGGTGGAAAGGAACAGAGTTCGGATGTGCGACGGTCGTCTCGGTGGTACGAGCTTGTCGGTTCTTTTCGGCTTCTGTAAGCTTCACAATAATAGGAATACCTGCCAAGGGCTTTCCAGTAAGCTGAAGCGCCTTTTGAACAGTTTCTTCGCTTTTGAATTCAACATAACCGACTCTGGCAAAGACGTTTTTGTTAGCTGCCAGAATTTCATTTAACCGGGCCAAGTGCGCTTTTTTTTTCCTTCACCCGCACGGCAGAATCATGACGCAAAAATCACAAAGCAAACTCACCCTTTGGATCGTCCACTGATACGGTCTTTCACAATCTGAGCCTCGTTAACAGGACCGGCATTCTCCTCAAAGAACTTTTTCAACTTATCGCTCCTCAAGCGAGCGGCAAGTTGTTGAACAAACACAGTGCGGCTGTCACGCTCGTCCTCGTTGAGCTGTGGAGAACGAGATCGTTTACCAGGAGATCGGTCCCTAGCTCGACCATGGTCTCTGCGATCCGGACGTTCTCGGCGGTCCCTACGATCTCGGTCATCTCGAGGGCGGTAGCGCCTACGAGGGGAACGTGAGCGCGAGCGGGATCGTCCACCGCCGCGCCGTCCGCGGTAGTAATCGCCGTCCCTATGTCGGCGTGAGTTGTAGCGATCTCTATCCCGGCTTTCGCTGCGACGTCTGCTACGATGACTCCCAGTATCACTGCGAGGGGTGGTCTCGCCGGGAGTGCCCTTACGGTGTCTTGGAGGGGTCAAATCTCGATGATCGCGTCGTCGACGATCATGGTCTGCGCCGCCTCTTTCGCGGTCGTCGCGGTCGTCGCGGCTGTCATCGCGACCTTTGGAGGAACCCTCTCGATCGGATCCGTTGCGGCCACGTCCATTTCGTTCGTTTCTAGCCGAGTCTTGGCTCGGACTACTTGCTTTCTTCTGCGCTGATGAGCTGCTTTGGGCAGTAGCCTCGAGGAGGGCTTCCACGTCTAGACCTGACATGATTCACCTACTGTCTGCCCAAGAGGGGTTTTTCCGAGGAAGAAAAGGGGGGAGAGGGGGGAAAGAAAGGTGAGCGGCCGCCAACTGTTTTACTGGCAGGAAAGCCTGGTTTTCTTTTTGTCGGGAATTTGACGTCCTGCGGGTTCCAAACAGCGGAACAAAGTTTTGGTACCCTGTCAAGAGAACAAAAACAAAAACAAAAAAACGCTCCGTGTGCCACTGATGATGGGATCGAGATATCTCCGCCGATGGTGGAGAGAATGATTCCTGGCCTGTGATGCAAGATCGGCTCTCTAATGGAGGAAAATGCGGCGGTCACGTGATCAGAACCGTTGAGGAGCAATCGACATCGTGCAAAGTGGGTAGACCGTGCATGCATGTATCGATCAATCCAATCGACCTGGAAGCTGACATATCTGCAAATATAGTTTGTGATACAAAAATATGTATGTATGTTGGACGAAGTCAGCGATAGCGAGAAAACGAATGTCAATTCATACTACTATCATGAACTTTTTTTTGACATTATAAAATTATATATTAAGTTTATTTCATACGAATCGAATTGTCCAGAACTGCTGCCAACGATTACAATTTAGTACATGAGCGTGCCTGCGTTCATCATCACTTTGCACCCACACACCAGCGAGTACAGTATTATTACAAGAGAGAAGGGAAAAAAATGTGAACCAGCGAGTTTCCGTCATAACAAAAAAATGTTAGTCGCAGCCATCTTCCGATTCGCCCACGGAGACCGTTCAAACGCCATGCCGTCTGATGACAAAGAGATGAAATATATGCATACATGTGTGTAGCAGGTTGCAGATCAGAAGACGAAAGTCAAGGAAGAGGTTTCCTCACTGTCTTATCTTTCCACTCCTCTTTTTACTCTTTTTCTTTTTTTAGTGTTGCCAATAGTCAATCGCATTGACTGAGATCAAGACACAAATCAATCACTTCGTTTTGAGGGAAGTCTGCAACTCTGTACCAAAAATTTGGTCCCAGAACTTGCTTGTGACGCCGAAGCCTAGTTCGTAGTCGAGAAAGTGATGGGCAAGATGGTACTTCTTGAGTTGCTTGTACCATAGAGGTAGGTTCTCATGGTGCAGAAAGTAGTGAGTCAGGTCGTAGCAAATGTAGCCAAAGATACCTCCACAATAGACGGCGGTGGCGACGTGCCAGTTGAAGGGGATTAAAAAATGTGTCAAATACCAGAACGGGGTGGCGAGGACGACAAACAGCGTAGGAGGCACAACGAGTCGGTACTTGTCCATGGGCAGGTAGTGGTGAACGCCATGCAGGAGGAAATGCAAGGTGATGAAGACGCGATTGTCAGGGAGGTGGCTGCGGTAAAAAAAAAAAAAAAAAAAAACGTTAGTAAAGCTAGATGCGGAAGAAACCGGGATGTCATGATGTGCTAGAGAACGTACTCATCCAGGTGAAACAAGAATCGATGCAAGCTGTATTCTACCAAAGTCCACACGAAGACACCAATCGGGAAGAGTGCCGCGATGATGAGGGGGTTCTCAAGGCCTTGGCTGGCCAGTCGTAGGCCGAAGGCAACACATGGCAGCCACAGCGTGGGCACCATCCACCAGGGAGTCTTTGTGAGCGGCTCTAGGAAGTTTCCGAAGAGAGGCGCCGAGGCACCGCCCTTGTAATGACGAGGACGATGAACCTGGTCGAGGTAGAACTTTTTGGAGAAGCCGCCGTTCCAAACTTGAAGGAGCAGTGGCCTGCTGAGATCCAGGAATTTGTGTTTCTTGTAGTCCTGGTTAATATCGGTTTCCTTGCTGAGATCCTCCTCGCACGACATGCCGGTTCGGGGGTGAACAGCAGTGGTGGTGTTGTTGTTGTTGTTGTTGTCGGACGCAAAGTCGGCGACGCCGTCAGTCGACTTGGCGCAGCCGCTTGTGGAAGCCGCCTTGTCATTTACCACAAAGCCCACAAGCGAGTCGTCGAGAACTTCATAAGCAGCTTCGGAGTGACGATGCGACGTGGAGTCCTTCAGAATATCCTCGACGTCCTTGCCCGCGTACTCCATGATGAGACTTCCACCACCGGGGTGGTCGTCAACGAACTCGGTGACATCGTAGACCTTGGATCCGATGGTGACGTAGCACGATGAAGGCGAGTTGTGGGATTCGACCTCGGAGCGCGTGAAAGTCGGCAGCGTTCTTGCAGGCATTTTCAGAGTTCGAAAGACTTCGGTCGCTCTTGAAATAAATTAGTCGGATGGTAGATTGATGAGTCGCGATGGGCCGACGGACGGATGCGAAGTGTGTCGTACGGGGGCAGTCTGGACGTTATCTTGAATTGAGAATGCGCGCGGTACTGAGCAGAGAGAGGGGGTCAGGGGATACGTGTGCCAAGGCACTGGGGGGATTAAGGGGCAGAAGAAAGCATGAGAAATGCGAAAAGAGATGGTAGAGAAGGAAGGTGCAAGATTTTAATGAGGATGCTGGAAGAAAGTGGAAGGATAGGAGGCCACGGCCAGGAGTGATGGATGCGGCCCCTAGTAAAATGACATGGTCATGCAAAACACTGCGAAAAGCATGCCATGGAGCGGAAGCCGAGGGAGCCAGTGGCGTTACTCTGGGTCGATCAGACAGGTCGGCCGGCGGGTCGCGCGCGCAGGCCGGCTGCCAGTGCCAATGGTCCGGGTCGAGGTATTTTCCGAAGATGCGGCTGTACCTAGTACCTCTGTACATACCTGCATATGTACTGCAGCACATGTGTAGGTACACATGTGCTGTCTGTACTGCGCTGTGCCTAACCCACCCACCGAGTCCCGCGATCCCACCCATGTCTTGTCTATTCCCTCACTTCTTAGTGGCACTTGGGTGGGTGGGTGGTGCGTTCATCAAGCGCCATCCATGCTTGGTTGTGCTGCGATTTGCGAGTCACGATCTGGGTGTCAAGACTATCGACGTCGAGCTCGGCGGACGTTGTTTGTCCAAGTGTACCAAGGCGACAAAGACTGGCAGCTAGCAAATGTAGATGGTCGCCCTGCACTCCCAACGCCGTGGTGGCTTCGACTTGGTCTGGTGCATGTGTGGCTAATGGACGGCTGAGCAGGAACTGGTCCTTTGTGTCGGTCGGGCTGGTGCCTCTTTGTTCCAGATTCCCGACTCCCATGGTGCACATTCATCATCCATGCTGCATCACATTTCCATCAAAAACCCCTCCAGCAACCTCACAGTCACGTCACATCCATTCCGCGTCGACTGTGGGACAGCGTTATATTTGTACTTCTTTCAAACTTTCCAAATAGCTTCCATCACTTGCCACCGCCGATTCTTTCCTCCACGCCATTGCAAGCGGACTGGCCACAACTTATAAGCGACCAGACGTCGTCATGGCGACATTTCCCCTACCGCAGGGCACCTGGCTCTTGGTGCTCTGTGTCTGCGTTGTTCTCCTCCCCGGGAAAGCTGCCGCGTTTGGTGCTGGCAATATTCCGTCTATCTCCCAGGTGTGTTTGTTTCCTCTTTGTTTGCTTGCCATGAGCTTCGTCTCGGCTTACTCTGTCTTGAAATGTCGAATGAAAACGAAACGGGTAGCTAACGACGACATAAACCTCCAGGTCGAAGGGCACAACTGGCGCCACGGCGGTACGCTGAAGCAGAGATTGCCTACTCACCCGTCACCGACGTCATTAACCTAGGACAAACGAGAGACTGACACATTCTCTTCGCGCAGACATTGAAGACTTGCTTGCCAGTGTCGCCTTCTTACACGGCAAGAAATGGACCACGATGCTGATCAAGCGGACCTACTTCGGCAATTGGCTGCGAGACTACTCCCAAGCCGTCGATGTAGGTAGTCTCAAGAGCGTCAATGCCGCCACGGTTCGCATTCTCGTCTGGGTCTTGTCCTTCATGGCATTCGGCTATGCCACTGAAGAATTCGAAGTCACGGAAGAGCGTCTTGGCTGCTATCGTCCAGAAGAGCATATCGACAACCCCTTGGGCTATGCAGATGGAGCCGACGCACGTGAGTTCGATCCACGTCTCCGCGGTCCTGTCGAACCCATCGAAACAGAAATCGACATGAGGACGGGCATGAAGAACTACATCTCCAACGAGACGGGCAAGTGGGCCACGAGCGCCGGCTTCATCCGCTTCAGCTTTGCCCGCGCCATTCACTTTGGCAGGCTATACACCTGTGGCGAGCATGGCAAGGGCAAGGACGAAAACCTCTGCGAAGCCCTCCGCTGTCTCGGCCAGGCTCTTCATTGCCTGGAGGATTTCGGCGCGCACAGCAACTACTGCGAGCTGGCGCTTCGCGAGCTTGGCTACCACAGCGTCTTCCCTCACTGTGGCACGCAAACCGAGATCAACATCAATAGCAAGAGAATCTACCCTGTTGTCACGGGCACGTTTGGCGCCGTCGACTTCCTGCACTCGGTCATCGGGGAAGCCAACGATCACTTCACACAGTCCGAGGTCGATGAGGTGGATATTGCTCTCAAGAACGCCGAGGGGTCGCGAAGCGGCCCAACGGCCACTGGAGACCGAGGCTTTTTCGACGGCTCGGGTCCGTCCGACTTTGTCTCGTTGCTGTCCAATATTCCCGACCTGGGAACGGGGTTTGCTGCCGAGGCGCAAGACCTCAAAGCAGCATCAGACGCCCAAGAGCGCGAGAACCAACAGAACCAACAGCGGGCCCGCGCTGACAACGTCAACATTGTGCCTGGCATGAGTCCAGACTTTGATCCTGTCAAGACTGCCGGGCGCATCTACCCCATCCTTCTGTTCCGCGACAAGATTGTCAAGGCCATCAGCCGCGGTATAGCCAAAGTTCCGGGGCTCGAGAAGCTGCTCGAACACATCAGCGAGACCCTCACGGCCTTTGTCCTCGGCTTGCTCGCCCCCTTTGTCCGTCCCATCATCAGCTCGGTAACCAAAGTACTAAAGGACGGCTCGTCCAGCGTCATTACCGCCAGTGCCAAATCTCAGCTCGAGCCGTGGGAGAATGACCATTGCTCCGACCCTACTCACTCCATGCTCTCCAAGGACCACTTTACCAACGTGCTCAACTCTTGCGCCGGCCGAGTCGCCGCCACTATTCTTCAATATGCGGTTCCGTAAGTTTTTTTTTTCCAGTCCCTGTTAATCTATCTCGCACAGTCGTCCATCTTCTGCTTTTCGCCCCCGACCTCAACACCACCCCTAGCAGGTGCTATCAAGCTCACACACTTAGCCGCGTTCTCTTTGCCTGGGAAAACCCCAATGTGCCCGTCGACGAAGTCGTCAACGACGTCATTCGCGCTTTTCATCACCCAGCTCTGCGCCACGAAAACATCGAGATCCAGCGCGACATGTTCAACACGGTGCGCAAATGGGCAGAAGAGTACCCCCGTCGCCATGAGCTCGACCGCATCCTCTCCTCCGAGTCCGTGAGGAAGGGGAAGAACCATGTGCTCAGCCAATCTGCTGCGACCAAGACCGCCGGCGGCGGACATTCCCACGGGGCATTTGACGCCCTTAGCCAGCTCGGCCACGGCAAAGTCGCAGGCTCTTTGTGGTCCCAAGTCAAGACGCGCGACCTCGACTCCATGTCAGGCAACGACGGCAATGAATCCGCCAACTACGTGTCCAACACGCCTGCTCCGCCGGGCAGCAAGATGCCTACTCCACCTTCATCGTACGCCGCGCCTCTCACCGGCGAAGCAGCCTCGTACATGGACGAAAGCAATTCCTTCCAGACCGGCCCGTCGGGCGGGTATAATGCGGCACCCCCGCCTGGACAATACTACCAGAGCTACAATCAGCAACATGTCGGTGGCGGCCAGGGGTACGGCGCTCCAGGCCCGCAACAAGGCTATGGGGCTCCTCCGCCTCCAGGACAATGGGGACAGGCACAACCTCCGCACGGGTACGGGGGCGGGTACGCTCCGCAAGGTCCAGGGCAATACCCTCCATACCAGGGACAGCAGCCTCCAGGGTGGAATCAATACCCTGGACAGGGACAGGGACGCTACTAGGACCAGCCTGCACGGATTTACCCACCCATGAGAGCCTGGAGCTTGGACGTTTTTAAATACATACATGGCACCGCGAGAATCGCGTTGTGGGGTGTCTGTGAGACTACATCAGCGGCATCTACTAATCGGCATCTAAGTTTGCTGGCATAAAATCAGCTGAAGGAGCGGCTTTTGTTTCCGTCGAGGAAATAATTCGGATGCTCAGTTCATGATTGCGAGGAACAAAAACAAAAAACGAGAGAAACCCAAGGGACCATGTCTATAAATTGTGGTTCCTGTAGAATATGCCCATCTCTTTCGAGAAGATGCACATACATGGGAAAGGGTAAATAAAATCAGCGACACAGAGGCACACGTCATGTTCACAAATATGCAGCATACTTGCTCCTGGCCAAGCATTTGAATAAACTAGCTTGTGTGTACAAGGATATGATCACACCTGTAAAAGTCGTGGAGATTTGTCCGTATGAGCTGATACGTAGTAGGTGATGATAAATACCTTCATACTCTATTATATAAACAGACCATATAATGCCGTTATTCTCTCTTATAATAAAATAAAACAATAAACGCCCTTATACTCTATTGTATAAATACAACATATAATGCCCTTATTCTCTCTTATAATAAAATAAAACAATAAATGCCCTTAAACTCTATTATATAAACAGACTATATAATGCCCTTATTCTCTCTATATAATGAAATAAAACAATAAACGCCCTTATACTCTATCATATAAATAACATATAATGCCCTCATTCTCTCTTATAATAAAATATAAACAATGCCCTTATACTATTATATAAACAGACCGTCAAACGCCCTGATTCTCTCTATATAATAAAATAAAAAAAATAAACGCCCTTATACTCTATTATACAAACAGACCATATAACGCCCTTATTGTTTCTATATCATAAAATATAAACAATGCCCTTATACTATTATAAACAGACCGTAAAACGCCCTGATTCTCTCCATAAATGAAATTCATAAAAACACCCTGTACAATAGAGCAAAACAAAATGCCATCCTCAAAAGCCACGACACACCATTACCATTAAAGCAGCAATAATTAAAAAGCCCCCACCCTTCTAACATCCATCTCAAGAGTGAATATACACTAAAAAAGGTATCCTCTTCCTTTAACCATAAACGCCTGTGCTCCGCCGCGTCGAAACAATAAACGAAATCCCTAATGCCCTTTGCACTAATAGCAAACATAAACTAAAAAAAAAGAAAAAAAAAAGAAAGTAAAAAAAGCAAAAAGAAAAGCAAAAAAAATAAATAAAAGAAAAGAAACATCTAACAGGCAGCTCCCTCCTAACCCAAGGATAAATTAGTGAATCAATTTTCATCTTCTTTCAAAATAGAGGCATCACCTCTTCCCTCTTCTCGGATCCTGCGCCTCGGCCATCCGTATGTCACGAACCTCCTTGGTCCCCATGCTGCCCAGGCCGCCCTCGCTCCGGCGCTCCCAGCCACCCAAGCGGACGACCTGACAAGTGGCATTGTCCCCGTCGCGGGACACCTCGGTGGCGAAATCGACGACCTTGCGCGCGCCCTCCTCGGGGGTCCTCGCCTCCTTGACGACGTCGACAATCTCCTGGTCGCTGAGGGTGCCGCTGACGCCGTCGGTCATGAGCACGATGAAGGAGTACTCGGCCGGGCCCATCTCGACGCGGGTGATCTCGGGCTCGGCAGAGACGCCGATGCGCTTGGAGAGGATGTCGCCAAAGGCGCGGGAGTTGGCGAGCCCGGCGATGCGTTCCTCGCCGAAGCTGTCGCCCGTGATCATGGATCCGGCGGGGGCATAGCGGCGGAGGCGACGGCTCTCGGCCGGGGTGGTGGGATGGTGGTCCGAGGTGAGGGGGTGGGGGAGCCCGGTGGCCGTTTCGCAGAGGAGGATGCGGGAGTCGCCGACGTGGGCGGCCACGAGGGTCGAGTGGGCGGCCGGATGCCAGAAGGGCGCCGAGGTGGGCGTGGAGATGAGGACTATGGACGCCGTCGAGCCGCCCTTGAAGCGGGTGGTGCCGCCGATGTTGTGGCCCGAGGGGGTCGCGTGGGGCATGCCTAGGATTTCGTCTTTGTTAAGGGGCTGGTCCGAGTCGTCTGATGGATCCGTCTTGCGGGCTTGCGCGGACACGAAGTCGAGATCGGCGCGGAGGAAGGCGTACGCGAGGCTGGACTCGACGCTCACTGAGGCGGGTTTGTCGTCGTCTTGGGACTTGGACAGGTCAAAGTGCTCGGGACTGAAGCGGCGGAAGTAGCCGCCTATGGCGCTCCCGTACGACTCAACCAGCTGGCGCTCGAGCTGAATAGCCTTGGCAATGTCTTGGGATTGTACTGGCAGCGATTTCGCGCTGGGCAAGGGGCTGCCGTGGTCTGGTTTTTCCTCTAATGCTCTGCCGTGGGCGCTAGGCACCTTTGTATCCTGTTTCACCTCTTGCGCTGTCTTCATTTCGATCGAGTCCAGCGCCTGGCGTTTGGTGGTAGTTGGTGTTGGCGTTGGTGTCGACGTCGGCGTCGGCAGACTAGACGTGACTTGCCGTTTGACGCCCTCGACAGCATGGTCCCATGCTGTTCGACTCGAGGTCTTCTTGCTCAGGCTACTCCTCAAGCCAAACTCCTTGGCGGCCTCCTCAACATAGCCATGTAGCTCGTCTCGCAAGAAATGCGAACACTGCGTGCCGCCGTGGCCGTCAAAGACACCAAAGTAGAAGATCTGAGGGTCGCCGAGCACACTGTCGGCCGGGGTGGCTTCGCCGGGCTTCTGCCTGACGCTCATGGGCCCCCTCTTGGCAAAGGCGGGAATGTCGACGGTGCCGGCCTGGTCGGTATCCTCGTTGTAGGGACGACTGCCTCTAGCTGTGGCGGAGCCAAAGTGGTGCTTGGCCCTCCGCAAGGGTATGCGCACCACCGTCAGATCACGGGTGGTTATGCTGGGGATAGAGACGACGGCGGCGGGGAGAGGACCGGCGGTGGGTGTATGAGGGGTCGACGCATCGCGGGGTAGTTTGTGGCCGGGACCGATGCTGCGGTGAGACTCGGGATGGAGCGATGACGAGGGCAGATGGGTGACGAAGTATGTGTGGAAGTAGTGCCGTGGTTGTTGGGCTGGGCATCGCCGCATGGATACGCAATCGCGGCGGACGCGGGTAGTTGTAGTGGTAGCGGCAGCGGCAGCGGCAGCGGAACAGCATCTTGGGCGAGGCGAGATGGCGTGTCTTGCTGACACGGACGTGGTTCTCGACGTGGTCGAAAATGGTCGTCGCGACGTCGCTGTGGAGGGTTCCGATCGGGAGACCGAGGACACGGGCGATGGTGAAGGACGTGTGTGGCTTCGATTGAAGGTCGTGGCAAGGAACGAGGTTGTCGAGGGCGGGGTTGTTGTGGGAGTAGGAGTAGGAGGAGAAGCTGACGACGACGACGACGACGACAATCTTGATAATGATGGTGATGCCGCGGCCGAAACTGCAGTCAGTGGCCGTGGTGCGTGGTCCGCGACCAGGTGGGCGGCGGCCGTGGATGCCGAGCACCAGGCCTTATGCCCCAGGGGAGTCATTGGATGATGGGAGTGATGATGGCTGGCAGGCGGAACAAGGGACAATGGACGACGAGGTTGTCGAGCATCAGCTTTGCCCGTCCCTGGGAGGGCGAGAGCGGGTCGGAGGCCGGCCTGGTGCGTGCGTGCGTGCGTGCATCCATGCGTGCGTCGTGCGTCGTGCGTCGTGCGTGTGCGTGTGCGTGTGCGTCTGTCCGGGCTGGGCTGCCCAGGGCTGGCCGGGAATGACGACGACCCGGTGCGGCCCGCAGCTCGCACTCGCCTCGCACTCGCCTCGCACTTTCATCCTCTCCACCCGCACGCGCAGTCTTCTTGTGGACTCGACTATCCAAGGCTTAGGTCCGTCTGCACACCTAATGTAAAGGTCGTGCTGTCGTACAGACTCGCCATGCACGAAAACAACACAAGTGCATAAATCGCGACGGACATACTCGGAATGACTCGCTCAATGTGACTTTGTCCAAAAGTGCCTCGGCCCGCGCTCCGTCAGCTGAGTCCAAGTGACGTCACTCCCGTGTCCAAGGGAGAAATCGGCGTTAAAAAAAAGCCCCAAAAAAAAGAATGAATAGGACCAAATCATAGGCCTGCTAACACGTCGGGATCCTTCTGAGCCTCACCAAGTATCCTCCTCATTTCAGAGTACAGTCCCGCGTCCTCTTTCTTCCATGGCCGATCATTTGGAAATACTGCCTTTCGCAGTTTATTCACCGAAAGTATAAGCGCCAGAGGAAAGTCTTAACATCCTAGCCAATGCTTTCGGGATTAGACGTCGACCAGGGAATAGATGGTTCTACTGCAATGCTGCATGAACAACGAAGCATCTTAGCTGGAGCCCCTTCAAGCCGTACTTACGTCTCCGTTGTCCCCTCAAGCATTATAGCTCGTAATGGATGGGCAACGATACAAGACAGGATCCAGGAGCTCAGGCCGGTAAAATGGCTTGTCGGCTTCGTTACTGAAGATCATTTGGAAATACCGCCTTCCATAGTTTATTCACCTAAGGTATAAGCGGCCGGTAAAACGGCTTATTGGCTTCATTACTGAAGATCATTTGGAAATACTGCCTTCCGTAGTTTATTCACCCAAAGTATGATAAAGTCCTCTCTTCCACATTGGCAGGGGTTATTGGCAGCAGTTTCAGGGTTAAATGACCCAAGATACGGGTTCAGTCGTTCCGCGACCCCTAGCGTGTTATAGTAACACGTCCTATCTGGGTGCACGAGGGATTAGGCTTAACCATTTCTCAAAAGTTGTTCAAACAACCCCGACTGTCCTTAATATAATGACAGCTATTCGTCTTTAAGCACTCCAAGCCCTTGTGCCAGTCCTTCCTCTTGTGGCAGTCCACCCTTCATCAATTGGCTTAACCTCTACATGAGCATCCGCGTCAAATTGGTGAGGATTGAATTGCACAGCATGGGCTGCCCAGTGAAATCTCGGCCAGAAAACAGCAGGCTGGACTGAGAACATCTGATCAAGAGGCATGTTGACAAGAGCCGCCTCTATAGTCGCTTTCGGGTCGCTTTCTTCGCTGTGCACTACCTGTAGCCGAGGTCGTTGAGGACAATTGCGTCACGGCAGTTCGCCGCGTCTCTGATGTCTATGCCGGCTCGAACGTTGTCCTGAATGCCATCATCTCTGATAACATCTTTCCATATTAAGCACTCCAATAATATCTTACCACATTAACCACACCTTCTATTGGTCGCCTCTCGTAATAGTACACCTTCCTCATCTCGTTCGGCGTAATACACCTTCCTTATCTCGTTCGGGGCATTGCCAGGAGTCCTTAATGATTAAGGGCCTGTCATCCCCATGTCGATGTGCTTTTGCGCGTCCCACCACGCAACGTCCTCGGATCTGCCGGCCGCAGTCAACAGCGTTTCTCTACAGCTGACAGTATTTCCCTCCAGACCGCGCCATGCGACACTGTGTGGCGCGGAAGCCGGTCCCTAAAGTACAGGAGCCTCGAGATGCAAAGGTGGAATGTGATTAGATGGAAACGATCTACATGATAGATAGCTTACGCCTAGAAATCGTTGTTGCCTGTTTCTAGGGTGTTTTCTTTAGCCAACATAACACGATGATAAAATATAAGGGGTCAGGTTGGTCTGCTGCGGAGAAAACGATCCTGTCTGACAATTAGGAAGAGACCGGGTCACAAGTAATCTGTGGGTAATCTCTCTCTTCTCCTGAAGGGAAAGACGAGATATGATTGTGGTTCAGTGCAGCAAATGTTTATTCAAAACCCGGGGTCAATTCTATTTACGCCTTCCGAGTGCAGCGAGGTCGGAAAAGTTTCGAGACGTATTGGCACCATACTCAATTCCACAGGACCGCGGGGAAAAGTAATCCTGAACATAGGCTGGCCGTCCATCTGAACGACTTTCGCAAGATATACAGGGACAATAGACCCAAGCTGGATTTCAGTTAGTGCGTCGGTGCTTTGTATAAGGATAGTCGTACGATCGATATACACATATATTAAAGGCGCTTTGTGAAATGATATTTCTTTGATTGACCATATCACGGCCGCAAAAGATACATTAAACAGTATTTTGTCATGCGTCAGCGTCAACAAATGTGTATGTCGCCCACCATATCCATCAAGCTATCATGGGGCTTGTCATTGAGATGCTTAATTATGTTGGATTCGCTGCTGGACTTTCTTGACCTAGTGACACTAAAGAAGTTTAGCATCCTTAGCCGCCGTCTTCTACCAGGTCCTTATCGTATCGCGGGATTATAACCACTTCTGCTACACGTGACCTATGGCGTGAACCTGCCCGTGCATCTTGTAGTCTATACTACAAATTTATGTACGTGCTTTTAGTTGTCCTGGGGTTCGAACTAGGCAGTTTTGAATGTCTTATGAGGTGCTAATAAAAAACACAACTCGGCCTTGGTATATTTAGGCTAAGCTAAGGCGGAGGATGCACATCCTCCATGCGGTTGTTTTGCCCTATATCAGAGGGTTATTTAACCCTCTGGAATACTGGAGTCCTGGACCCACCCGTCACACTTGACCAGGCAGGCAGGTGGTGCCGACTGTCAGGACCCAGCACGCCGCCCCTCGGCCGGATAGACCCACTTCAATTTGAAGCTGGAGCCTGGACGCTCCGCTCCATTCATCGCCACTGGCGTCATCCGAGCCGTGAAACACGTTTTATCGTCTGGGCCAGTCGCAAAGATGTTAAGACAAAATACATATGCTTTAACCTAATCGTTATGTATCTTTCTATCGCACTCTGACCTACACGGCTTCCCCCGATGCTGCTCCGCCTCTCCTGACCCCGTCCCATGCCACCACACAACCACCATCATGGGCGACGAACCGCCCGCCGAGGCAGAACCCCCCTCCGAGTCCGACAACGCCCATGCCAAACACCTCCAACACCTTATCAACATATCCGACGCAGGCGACATCATTCTCTCCGTCACCTTTCTCACCTCAGCTGCAACCCTCAAGCGAGCCCGCAAAGCCGCCCCCGTTCCCAGCCGTCCTCCCCCTCCTCCCCGGCCTCACCATGATGACGATCCCTCGCCCTCGCCCTCGCCCTCTCTCCATGCCGTCCTCGTCGCCAAGCTCACCATTTCCTACCGCGTGAGCCTCGCAGCCCTCACCGAAAACTCCCTCTACTTCCGCAACCTCCTCACCAATCCATCCTTCCGAGAAGCCCAACGCATCTCCTCCACCCACGCCGCCCTCTTCGCCCGCGGCACCCCACCCAGTAAAGCTACTGCCCTTCATCTGCCCTGGGTGGCCATCACAGATGACGACGAGGCCACCCAGGCCGCTGCCCGGCAGGAGCCTCTAGAGGATATGTTGCGCATGATGCATGGCCTGCCCATTATCCGAGGCAAGTCTGCCAGTGCCGGTGCTGCTACCGCCGCCGCCCGCGTGGTACCCATCTCCTACGTCACCACCCTCGCCATCATCGCGGACCGCTTCGACGCCACGGCCATTGTGTCTCGCAGCCTGGCGGATCTCAAGTTCAAGTGGCCCCTCACGAGCACCCGTCCGTACGTCGACGAGGCAGGCCGCGCGACGGATGTGGAGGGCGCACTGCGGCAGAAGATTCTGCTGGCATGGCTGCTCAACCAACCGATGCGGCTGCATCGCGAATCAAGAGAGTTGATCACCAGGGGTTCGAGACTCTGGAGTGCATATCCGCCCAGTCGGGAAGAAGAGACGGCTTTGTCAGCTGCCTGGTGGAATCTACCCGAGGGGATCGAAGGTCAGTTTTACTTTTGTGTGCCGCATTCTATTTCTTCTTCTTCTTTTTCCCCCCCCTACTGTTATTATTTTTCCTTTTTCTTCCTTTTTTCTTTTTTTTTTTAAAAAAAAATCATGGTTCCAGAAACTTAAGCGCGCCCACATAAACAAACACGAATATCATGCACATCCAAAACTAACAGTCCACAGAAGAGCTCCAACACCGAAGATGCTGCATCCTCAACACCATCTCCTCCGTCCAGCGCCACTTCCTAGCCCAGTACTCATCCCGCAACCGCCAGTGCAAGCTAGGCTACGACTCCAGCGCCGCCTGCGACTCCTTCCAGCTCGGCCAGATAGTCAAGTTCCTCCTCTCGCGGGACCTGCTCAGCCTCGCCGACTACGCCCCCGCCTCGCTAGACGACCTCCCCGACACGTCCTGCCTGCTCGACATAGACGACCTGCTGGCCACGCTGAAGCAGTGTCCCAACTACCAGATCGACAGGCACCACCTCAACTGCGGGCTGAGGATCCGCATCGACCCCATACTCGACTACGTCAAGGCCATGCTGGCGGCCGGTGTGGTGAGTCTGCCGCTGGCCGATTGGAAGAAGAGGCGAGCGGACGTGTCGTGGGCCACGGACACGGCGACCAAGACGAGGAATCACGGTCACGGTCGCCGCGATGGCACGACTGGCGATGCCCGTCTTGATGAGGAGAGGCACGTGTTTGCGTTTACGAGGGCGTTGGCGAGTGATGAGCGGTTACGGTACGAGGGGAACATGTATGTCGATGGGATGGCTAGGAGCTTATTTACGGCTGACGCGTGGGACTGGACGCCTGAGGGGTGATGGGTTTGGATATTATATGCATCTACAAGGTGTACAAGTTACGCACACACACACACACACACACACACACACACACACATATATATATATACACACACACACACACACAGTACATTTTTTGGGATTCCAATAACAAACACTGATATTCATACAAGAGACCTAGTGCACACGGCCTTGACAAAATAAATCACAACTCGCTAATCATACTCGAAATACCCCTTTCATATTTGAATTTCATTCCCTTTTCAGGCATTCTCATGAACACCACCCTCACGACTACGCCACGCAACATAATGGCCCTCTCCACACGCCCTCGCCTCAACCGCTCGATACCCCCATTTCCTTAACCCCAGGCTTCTTTTCCCCGTCCCCGTGCTGAGAACTATTACTTGACGAGTCGACAGGCGAAGGAGGAGCGGCCGTCGCGTCGGGCTTGGCCTTGAGAAAAGGGTAGTGGCCCTTGACCTCCTTGAAGCGCATGGTGGCGAAGCCGGCCATGACGAAGAGCCAGTAGATGTTGTAGGAGATGACGGAGCCGTACGTGGCTGAGTTTTGCCAGCCGAGGATGGCGTTGAAGACGCCCCAGCCGCCGTCGTTGGCATCGGTTGGTGAGCAGCACTTTTGTTTTGTTAGATTATGTTTTTGGTCTTGTCCTTTTTTTAGACGTGTGGGGCTCTTTATTTGTCGTTTTTCCGGTCTGTAGAAAAGAAAGGAAAGGAAAAAAAAAATTGAAAAAGGAAAAAGAAAAAAGGAAAAAGGAAAAAGGAAAAAGGAAAAAGGAAAAAGGAAAAAGGAAAAAGGAAAAAGGAAAAAGGAAAAAGGAAAAAGGAAAAAGGAAAAAGGAAAAAGGAAAAAGTAAAAAGGAAAAAGAAGGAAAAAGTAAAAAAGTGACAGGCTGCAGCAGCTAGGGATTGCACTAGGCAGACAATGGCAAACTTACATTGACGTGCCAGACGCTCTTGTCAATGTCATAGGACCCTGGGCCGCTGCCCGTTTCACTGGCATCTCCGCCAATGGCCATGTTCCATTCCTGTGCCTCCAGGTGCCATATGCCGCGGGAGAAGAGACCAGCGGCGACCAGGTACAGGAGACAGGTCGAGGCGACCAGAAAAACCTGCAGTTTGGCAGTCGAACCACCTCTGTCCGGGGCCTGATTAGCACGTGGAAAAAAAGAAGAAGAAAAACAGAGAACGGGAAAGGAGTGAGAGGGTGAGAGAAGACATGAAAGACTCTCCCTGTCCACCTCTGCCGCTTCTTGACTTACTTGTACAGGAGCCAGCCGATGAAGCCACCAACAAGGAGGCCGACAACAACAGGCAAAGGCACCGCATAGGCCGGCGCGGAAAAGGTGACGCCGGCGACAAAAACCACCGCCTCTATCCCCTCACGCAGCACCGTGATAAAGGGCAGCACGAACATGGCGTACTTCTCCAGCCAGTGTGCGATACAGCCACGCGTTCGCGTCTTGATGGGTGACTCAATGGCCTTGGCAAGCTTCACGCGCCACTTTGCCTGCATTTTGCCGATGCGCAACAGGGCGGCTCCCATGACGGTGATGATGGCGGCGGCAAAGAGACAGAAGGCACCCTCGTAGTAATTCTCGTTGTTATCCCATGCATTGGACCCGACGGTGTAGAAGACGCCGATCAAGGCTGCGGCAACAATCATGCAGACCAAGAAGCCGACGGCCACACCAAGCCAGATCTACACACCATGGGTTAATTAGAAACATGGGCGGGGTCGAGAGGGAGAAAAGACGAGTCCTACCTGTCGACGTAGAGCTTTGTAGGTCTTGACATCGCGATCCGGTCCATCTAGTGTCTGTTTGAGAAAGGCAAGCAGGACAGAAACGATAATGACCGTTTCAAGCGTCTCTCGAAACACAACGAGGAAGACGGGCACGGAAAAGACGTCCTTGGCCATGTTGAGTGGAAATTCTGGCAGAGGAAGTTGCACAAAGTCGACCTCGCTCAAGTCTCCGCAGCAGGGCCACAGATAAAGAGAAAGGGGGAAAACGCCGGTCGGAGCGGATGATAGACAAGCCGCAACGAACAGGTCAAATCGTTCTATTTTTTTTTTTTTTAAGAAAAAAAAAACAGGGAGAAAATAAAGATCAGATCATCACGTCCTAGACAGCGAGCGCAGTCTCTTTTGCAAGAGCGCCGAAAAAGTGGGCTCTGGGCGGAGGTGCGGCGTGCTAGCTACTGTTACGAGCCAGCACGAGCTAGCCGTTTATGGAACCCACCGGCTAAACTAGACAGGGAAGGAGACAGTTAAGGAGACAGGGAAGAGGGCAAGAAAAAAAACAGGGCGAAGGAGGACTCGGATCAGATAAACAAGCAGCCGAGCCAAGAACAGAAAAAAGTGGCGCATCACGCCATCCTGATTGATTAGACAAAAAAAAAGCTCCCTCATCCTTGTTGGTCGGTGCGAGAATCGGATCTCGCTGTCAGGAATTGTTACGTACGCCACTCGGCAAACTGCTGGCGGGTAAGTTTTGGGGGGAGGGAGGAATCAATAGGGTTTTGTGGCAGAATTTTCATGCAGAGGTTGCTGCGGGTGGAGGCTTCAATAGCTCCGGCATATGTTCGTGACGTTGACGTGTGGTAGCCGAAATGCTCTGCGGTCAATGGACCCTGGAAATAATCTCGAGTACGTCCATCATCTTTTTCCATCGCAGTCACACAAGTAACCCATGCCTTTTTGATTCAACGTATGTATGTATACTGCAATGGCTCCGCTGCTTCTTCGGGAAGAAACATCTGAAGCTGCTGATCGGTGGCCACAGCGCCGGCGATGCTTTCATCCATCAACATGTGGCGTCTGGTATCCATTTGTCGGCTCACGTCACCGTTGAGTCAGGTCGAGAGACATGGGCTCTCGAAGTTCTGTGGATCCATTGTGTCCCTTCGACGTAACAGACCTACCGAATTGCGGAGGAGCAGTTTCCTGTGATGATTCGGCATTGAGAAAGAGAGCTTCGGGGGCCGAGGGCTTTGTTGTTAATGTCGGTCGGGTTGGTCATTTTTCTTGTCTTGACGAAAGTTTTTTTTTTATAATCTTTTAGTACAATTTTTTTTGGTAAAAAAAAGAATCGAATAAAAAAGCATATTCTTTCTTAAATGATCGTTTCTTCACAATACCACGCAACGGTACATTGCTACGACCTAATGTCCAGGATTGAGTCGGCCCAGCTACAGACCCGCAATAAACGGATCGCCTTTATCTGATGGAGCGGCGCGATTCAGCGCTAAAGTTATCAATCAGTCAATAGCTTGATCCTTGGATGTGGAGATGGAGGAGAAGGAGAAGGATTTTTTCCCTCAATGGTGGGTGGTGTCGCGTGAGAGAGAGGCTAGCCATTGGCTGGAATGCAAGCAGATGCCACCCCTACCAAATCGCCAGCCAATGCAGGGTCAAATATGGCAGGGTGTGCAACCCTGGCCATTCGTGCAGAATCAGGCCGCAAAAGCACTCCGGAGTCCAGAGGCTGAACGGAAATTGAAGCACCAACGCGAGGCATGCTGTGTGTGATGGCGTTGGACGGGGAACTTTCCGCACCGTGTCGCCGAAGCCGTCAGATGTTTGCACATGCCCAAGATGGAGACGACAGACAGGCAGGCACGCAGGCAGGCAGGCAGGCAGGCAGGCAGGCAGGCAGGCAGAAATTTTGATTCTCTTTCCCACGTCCCCTGTCACGTCCGTCTGGGAAGGTGCGGCCTTTGACCCGTCTCATGCTATCTATCAGACTAGTCTCCTCCGTCCCCCTTCCTTCCCCGGAGCCAAGAAGTCAAACAATTGAGCCCACACATCGTCGTGGGCAAAACATTGCGTACACCATTCCTTTTTTCCCTTTTCCTTTTTCTTTCCACCTCCCCTCTCCCGCGCCGACCTTGCTTCATCAACTGTACCGAGACCTGGCAATAGTAGTGAGCAAAGTCTTCGCAGTCCTAAATGGCAGCACTCGCGCGTCTGGCCGCCGCCTCGGCTGTGCTTATAAGCCTAGCCGCAGCTGCCACAATCAACCACGACTTCAACGTCACTTGGGTCAGAGCCAATCCCGATGGCGCCTTTGAGCGGCCCGTCATTGGTATCAACGGAAAATGGCCAATTCCCACCATCGAGTGCAATGTTGGCGACCGCATCGTTCTAAAGCTGAATAACCAGCTCGGCAATCAATCCACCTCGCTGCACTTTCACGGCCTGTTCCAGAATGGAACAAATCAAATGGACGGCCCATCGGGTGTAACACAATGTCCCGTGCTCCCGGGCAACTCAATCACTTACAACTTTACGGTAAATATATCCATCCTACCGCTGACAATGAATACTTTGACGTTTGGCTTTTCAAATACTGAGTTTTCTCCTTACCTTTTTCAATTCAGGTCGATCAACCCGGAACGTACTGGTATCACTCTCACAATGACGGTCAATATCCTGACGGTCTCCGCGGGCCCGTCGTTGTTCATGACCCTGAATTTCCTTATAAAAAGGAGATAGATGAGGAAGTCGTCATCACTCTTTCGGATTGGTATCATGACGAGATACGGAACCTCATACCCCAATTTTTGAGCAAAACGAACCCCACTGGCGCCGAACCTGTTCCCAATGCTGCCCTCATGAACGATACACAGAATTTGACTGTGTCAGTTCAGCCCGGCAAGACGTATCACTTTCGCGTCATCAACATCGGCGCCTTTGCCGGCCAGTATCTCTGGTTCGAGGGCCACAAAATGCGCATCGTTGAGGTTGACGGCGTGTATACTAAAGATGCGGAGGCCGACATGATTTACCTATCTGCTGCGCAGCGCGTCAGCTTCCTCTTGACGACCAAGAATGACACAAATGCCAATTTTCCCTTTGTGGCCAGCATGGATACGGTACGAATTGATTCCCCTTAAATGTGTTTTGCAATCAAGAGACATGAGAAACATCCATGGCGCTGCGACGAGGACTAATGCTCCAATGTGGGAAATATAGAGTCTGTTTGACCAACTTCCCGCAGACTTGAACTACAACTCGACTGGCTGGCTCAGTTATGATAAGACCAAGAGCTATCCTGACCCTGCCTTGGTCGACGAGCTGGATCCCTTTGATGACATAACTCTCGAGGCCTACGATGGCATGGAACTCTTGCCTGAGCCCGACTACAACGTGGAATTTAATGTCGTCATGGACAACCTCGGCAACGGCGCCAACTATGCCTTCTTCAACAACATCACCTACAAGGCCCCCAAGGTTCCCACGCTATACAGTGTGCTCAGCGCCGGCGACAAAGCCACAGATCCTACCGTCTATGGAGAATACACCCATCCATTCGTTCTAAAAAAGAATGACATTGTCCAGATTGTCGTCAACAATCTCGACTCGGGTCGCCATCCCTTTCATCTACACGGCCATAGCTTCCAGGCCATATACCGCTCCAATGAATCGGCCGGAACATGGGAGGAAGGCGGCGGTGCCGCAGGCAAGACGTTTCCCAAGGTGCCCATGCGGCGTGACACCTTGGTTCTATATCCCACTGGTAACATGGTCATACGGTTCAAGGCCGATAACCCTGGTGTCTGGCTATTCCACTGTCATATTGAATGGCACGTCGTCTCGGGTCTCATTGCCACGTTTGTCGAAGCGCCGACGGAGCTGCAAAAATCGCTTACCATCCCAGCAGACCATCTCGCAGCCTGCAGAGCAGGAGATGTCCCGACGGAGGGCAACGCAGCCGGCAACACAAAGGACTTACTCGACCTTTCGGGTCAAAATACGCCCCCCAATCCTCTTCCAGACGGGTAGGTCTCCCCATCCCCCTTTCTCTTTGCTGAGGGTCCCCTGGGGCTTCTGCTTTTCTTCCTTCCTTTCTTTCTTTCTTCCTGTGATTTTTTATGCAAGCTCCTTTAATTTTTACCATGAGGCATCCACTAATAACTGCTCTTGCTCTCTCGCAGATTTACAACTCGTGGTATCGTGGCCCTGGTGTTCAGTTGCATCACTGGCATCCTTGGAGTCTGCGTCGTCGCCTGGTACGGCATGTCCCAGCCCGTGGAAGAAGTACCCACAGCTGCGACAACAATGGTCCGCGAAGCCGAATGCAGTGACTCGGCGACACGTCTTCATGGTAATAGCAGTGTTGCGGAAGCTGGGCCTGATAGTCTCAGGCAAAGGACATAGTCAGCTTGTAAGAAAAGTCGGGGGTTTCTTTCTTCTTTTTTTTTGCCATTTCATGCAATAGACTGCGTTGGATAGAATATGCGAATGGAACCATGTATATGAATTACGTTGTCGTGTACTCTGCATCAATTTCCACACTTTACAGGATATTGCCGTCCGCTCAGACCCCGGAGTAGTCTAGCCGACAAGAAAGAGGGGTACTACGTGGAGCAAAACTTGATGTGTGACACTTGATTTCATTTTTGTTGACAATAAAAATTTGAAAACTGTCTCTCCTTTTTGTTTGTTTTTTGTATAAAGAAAAAAGTTTTCAAAGGATCAAACTGTGGAAATTATCAGGACATGAAAACAAATAAAAAGAAGCGTAAGAGAAACGACGACGAGGGTTCTGGCCGATTCCCCATCCTCCCTCCCCCCCTCTTCATCCCGATAATATACGACCAGACCATGGTGTGCGAGCCCCTTGATGCTGAGAAAGTAGGAGGGAGCAGGGTTCGTGAACGGCACATGCTTTCATTTTTTATTCATGCATCGATTGTTTTTTTCGTCGTTTCTTTCGTGTTCGCTGCTGGTTTGGTGTTCTCGGGGTGAGGAACGAGGGATGTTTTTCTGCCGTGGGTGGTATTTCATGTTGGGCAGATGACTGCGAGATGGGAACTCATTTGGTGCACGGGTGCTGGGTGTGGTGCCGCGGAATTGGGGCTTGACTTTTTAAATTGCGGGATGAAAAAGAAAAATGGAAGAAAGAGGGGGTGGGGTGATGAAGAGGGGGGAGTAAGAAGGAGAAAGAAGAGGAGGAATAGAGAAAAGGGAAAAAAGGGGGAGAAAGAAGAAGAAATAAAGGAAAAAGAAGAGTAAAAAAAGAAGAGTAAAAAAAAAAGTAAAAGAAAAAAAAAAGTAATAAAAAAAAGAAAAAGAATAAAAAAAAGTAAAAAAAAAGCTAATAAAAAAAAGAATAAAAAAAAAAGAAGAATAAGGAAAAAAAGATAGGCCTTAGGTAAATTACAATAAATAAAAAAGAAAGAAAGGAGGGCCTAGCTAAGCACAGCTTTACACTCGCTTCGGCTTGACTCTGTTGCGCGGTAGTCCCTTTTCCTTTCGCATCTTGACGTCCACCTCTGCCAGCCATTTGCTCGCATTGTGCAGCTGGACGCCATTAATGATTTGCTTGATCAGCATAAAGGGCAGGCTGATGCCCGCAATGAGCCACGGACCGAGCGAGTCCATCTTGTTGGTGCGGGCGATTTCCAGGGCCGCGGCGCTGAAGGGGTCGGGGAACATTTGTCGGAGCAGCGAGGTGTTAACGGGCGCGCCGGGGTTGATGTGTCCGCCGCTAGATTCCTCCACGCTCTTGATCAGGTGGGGAGATAGCCAGGGGGAGGAGAAGGCGAGGAGGTAGAGGCCGATGAAGAAGAGCTCGTTGAGGGCGCAGAGGGTGAAGAGGACGGCCTGGATGTGGATGATGTTAGTGTTGGTGATGCTGAAACGTCTGTTTCTAAGATGAAGAAAGAAAAAAAACCACCCACCTTGTTGGTGTAGTATAGGTTGAGCAACCAGTTCTGGCTCTTGTCAATGTTCTTGTGGCTCGAGTCGGAACCGCCAACCACAAGCGTCGCATACATGTGCATGTAGTGGCTGGCAAAGTCCAACGCGATCAAGCCCTGGAATAAAATGGCCCATCGAGGAAAAGCAGAGGACAAGAAAACGAGGAGGCACGACGTGGTGCATCGGTCCGTCACCATGTCGAGCACGGCGCCGAACCGCGTTGACTGTTCAAAGACCCGGGCGGCATAGCCATCAACGGCATCGAGGAGACACGAGATGCTATACAGGACAGAGCAGGTTCGCGGATGCACAGGCATATAGTATAAGGAGGCGATGGCGAGGACGATGCGGATGTATCCTGAAGGGTGGGGAGACGACTCAAGAGGTTAGCTGACAGGAGGAGGGAGAAGAATGTTTTTTTTTCTTTCCTGATTGTTTTCCAACACAAACGTACCGATGATGTTGGGCCAGAATAAGAAAATATTCTCGACTTCTTCTTCTTGGACGCCAGCTTGCTCGACGGGAGTGGCAGAGCCATTGCCGTTCATGGATATGGGTTGCTGCTGGTCGGGGTCGGATGGCGCCGCAGCGGCAGCGGCAGCTTCGCGCAGCTTGCTGGACTTTCGTCGATTTTGGCGGGCAGACATTGTCAGGGATGTCGCGAATCGGATGTGTTGATGGATGCGCTTCGCGGATTGTTGTCTTGATGGCGTGTCAAGATAACGTCGAAGATGGGGGAAACCGTGTGTAGGTTGCCCGTCTGCGTTGGTTGGTTGGGAGTGTCGTTAAATTCCGGTTGCTTCGAAAATGTCTTGCTTGTCAAGCTTGGACGCGGGCAGGCAGGCAGGCAGGCGGACAGACAGACAGTCGAGCACCGAGCACCGTGCAGCTCAAACTTGACTCGACCCCACATGCACCGCCGGCACTGGCTGGGGAGCTTTCAATGTTGCGCGCGGCGCCTGGCGGGACCGAGGGAGCCGAAGGGCCGCTAGTGAGCGCCAAGTGGTCACTGTGGTGTGGTGGTGGCGACGGCTGGCAACAGCTGGCGCGCAGAGAGAGACCAGATAGATCAATACCAGATTGAGTGGGGAGAGGCAAAAAAAAAAAAAAAAAAAAAAAAAAAAAAAAAGGAGTGTAAAGCTATAAGGCGAGAGGAAAGGCCGCGCAGGGCAGGCAAAGGCAGAGGAGAATGAGAAGTTGCACTCAGATGAAGATGTCAAGCGAAAAGAGATGAAAAATGGGAAATGGGAAACAGAAAAGGACAAATAAGCGGATGGTAAGACGTCAGATCAAGGATGAGGGGCAGGCAAGATGCGCTTGGGCATGTGCGTGTGCGCTTATGTGGTGGGTGGGTGGACGTCTGGTTGCGTTGGCTGATGGAGCAACCATTCGCTGCTCCAAGCCGTCTGGTGCTTGCGATTTGCCCACGCCGTGCTTGTCTTTGAAAACGACATCTACAATTTGCGAATTCAATATCTTGGCTGCTGCTCGACCCAGACCAACGCGAAAAAGTGTCCGCGTCGCAAAATCCCCCATCTATGCACAAGATTTAGGCGGTGAGCTTTCTGCCGTAGCAAATGATAGCTCCCCAGCCTCCGGGCCCCCTTTTCCTTCCTCCCAGCCCCTGAGCCGTCACGACTACAAGAGCGGCTGCTTCGACGGAATTCCTCGAAAGCCCGCAAGCATCAGCCTCATCCGCGAGATTCCGACTAGATGGCCCCCTTCTGCGCCAAGTATGGCCATGGCTTCTACTCCACATGGAACTCATGTAACCCTGTTGTCTGGATGCATAGCACGTACCATACGACCCAAAGAACAGGAACAAGATCCATTTGCAACGCAGCAACTATAGAAAACATTCATTCTATCTTGCTCTAGGCTTTTTTTCTTTCTCCTTTTCTTTCTTCTTTTTTATAAAAAACGTCTTTCCCAACTATGCCTCTTCATCAATAGACGAATGGGATTTATTAATAAGCTGCGGTCCGGCAGTCAGTCTGCACACCGAGATAGTACACGATTCACCACGGCCCACGGACTGCCCATGACAGTCGCTTCCATTTATGCCGCATGCATCGTCCCGACACGTCTGTCTGTATGATGTTTTACAGACTTGGGTACATGGTCGAATCAGACCCTTGTTTGGCGCATCTTCGATGCAGCCGGCAAGACTGGATGAACTGGAGAGACTGGACAGACTGTCGCGACGAGACTATTAGAGCGGCTCTGCTTCGTCCCTTTTTAGCGTCATTCCTTACTCGGCACGCCCTCCGGCTTGCGCGCTGCTTCTCGTACATTATGTCTCGCGCTCCATCCGGCACCGTTCAGAGGTCGAGGTAGCCAAAAATGCGGCCAAAGTCAGTTCGTACATGCAGAGCAACGCCGGCTCTCGCAAACTCATGGTATTCTCCATCGTCATGGGTTCCCGCCGCTTGATACCTACTCTTGGCCGAAATGTTTGCCAGTCTCATTTTGCGTAGACCTGCAGCTCATGTAGTTCTGGCTCAGGTGTTACCCGTACAGGCTTTCCATAATCGTGTCTGGATCTCAGTCGATACTTGGATTCTCTGCTTCACGAGGGTCGTAATCTGTTGTGAATCCATGGCAAGCTCCGGCGGACTTTGCTTCTGGATTCTAACTTTTCGCTGGGCTTTTTTCTTTCTCTCTCTTTTACTTCTGCTTTTTGTTGGTTCTGTTGCTGCTTTCTGCATGGTAGAGGCAAGCATCCGGAGTCCGAGACAACTTGTATTGAAAACGGCGCCATACTTCGTGACTTCTGGGCGCGTGTACATGAAATGAATGTATTGACGTAGTATCTGGAAACAAAAGAGGCCTTTTTTGGCCTGTCGACGTCCTGGTACCGTCAACGATGTCGTCGTCGTGAAATAAGACGGACAGTCATTCGCTTCGAGGTAACAGGACGAAACCATGACCCCTTCATGAGCTATTGATCTTGACGTCTTTGAAAAAGCCCTAGAGTCCATGCTCTACTCACGGAACCCATTATTCCGGATAGACAACGTCGGGCGCATCTCTATTCGTCTATTGAGAATTTGTGAATGTATAGCGTGCCAGATTTCGCATGTATATTCTGCCCAACCCGCACTCCTACGTCATCAGTCCCCACCAATGAACCAGACCTCAAAGTGTTAAGGGCAGCACAAAAACGGTCGCAGTTCCGAAAGCAGCGGGATGGCAAGAAGCGGTGAAACCAATAATAAGTTCAAATGTTATAGCCCGAAATCCAATCTCCTCTGGAGCGAAGGAGAAAAGAAGCAAAGCGAGCGCCAGACGCTTACTGAGAGGGGCGAAATAACATGTTGAGATACTGTGTTGCTCTATACTATCGGTGAGACAGATAATCCATGCAGATTATACATAAAAAGTTCGTGGTGTAAAGGCATTGATCAACACGAGCACGAAGCGGCGTGAGGGATTATCGGAAAACCATATTACTGGAACTTCCAACATCCCAAGGACAACTCGCCATGTAAGGGCCCTCTACTGTGACACCGATTAAATCACGTTTTCCATGAAAAAAGAAAATGAAAAAAATATGCAAATGCTTTTCCCTGGAAAAACGCCCTTTAGATGGACATGCTTGCCAGATATTTTGAGAGTCTTTCCCACCATCTTGTTCCAAGTCAGTCCATTGTTGCTTCTATTTAGTTACAAACGAACGAGTCGAGGACTTTGACGGTCTTTAAGTGTGCGGTGGTTATGGCGTTGGAGGACTTGACAGGCGTACATGTGAATATGGATACGATAGAGAGCGGTGGTCGATATGTTTAGCTTTTTTACGGCAAAATAGGCCACGTCGAACTATAGTGTCGTTTTCTCGAGGAGTCCCTCCTCAAGTTCACGACACATGTATAAGAATGGTGAGGGGTGCGTTATTCCTTTTATCATTAGAGTGCGCGCTTCCCCTCACATACCGGAGCATAAAATTAAGAGGCATGTGCTTCCGATTGTAATTCAGCACGCACTGGAGTTGGGGATGGAGATGCCTCGTCGCGGTATGTCTGGACTTGAAGCCGAAGTCGGCGGAGGAGGGGAAGGGAAGGCCGAATTGACTAAAAGTCTGGGGAATCAGTAATTGGTGGGTAATTTTGAGATGATGAAATTCGTACTTGGTGTCTGTCTTGTGACACATGTGATGAATAAGGCCATACGTGCATATATCCCATAAGTATGCATGCATGTATACCTACATACATACATATGTATGTAATGTATGTTCCAACTACAACCCCGTGCCATGGAGCATTTTTTCCCCTCATTAACCAACAAATCAGCGTGTTTTGTATAAGAAGGAACAATTTACGTGTGTCCTTTTCAGCTTTCACGTTTGGCAGACTATGTATGTGCACCAGAGGGATTTGTTTTTTCCAAACCAAAAAAAAAAGAAGAAGAAGAAGAAGAAGAAGAGAAAAAAGAAAAAGAAGAGTGGACGTGCGAAGACAGTCGATGTTAGTTTCCAAGGCAAACTTCACAGCCAGGATCGTCATGGCGGTTGTTGAATCGGTTTCAGACGCGAGGCAAAATGACGCGCCGCCGCATCGAAAAAATAGCTTGGTGCGCCTTGGATGAGACGATGCCGGGGGATGAGACGGGGGGCGTCATGTCGAATGCAGTTCTCGGGGTATCCATGAGTCTCGTATCGGCACAGGACTGACATGCGTTGCAGAATGACTGGAGTGGCGACACGCTACTGGCCGCCATGGTCATTTGTGACGGATGAGGTGGGCGGTTACAGATGGAAATAGGCGCGTGACAATCCGGGCAGCAAACCAGGGATTGGATGGATGCCAAGCTGCGATGTGGTTGGGAATTAGGGACGCACCAGGTAGCCAGCGATGACTGTCTGGTCTGGTCGATTGCTGCCGTTTTCCGGCGCTGCAGGAGTAAATATTTATATGTGTGTGTGTGTGTGTGTGTGTGTTGTATGTGTATACACATAGATGTGAAGTTATGTAAAGTTTCATGTTGGCAGCTCTGGATCCAACGACGTGGATCAATGAGATGACAGCTCTAACAGTCCTGACAGCCGGCGGCAAGGTGTGACGTCTGGTCTGTCTAGCCTGGTCTGTCTGGCCTGGTGGCCCGTCCGTCAGCTGGCTGGCAGCGTCCGAATATCGACTTAAAGGGCACGCGGCAGACCCATGTCGGCCTGCCTCAATGTTCAATGATGGCCCCACCTCCGCTTGTCCATGCTCGTTCCCCACCGAGAAGGCATGCGCGGCGCGTGCATCCTGGTCCGTCCCAGTCCCAGTCCCAGTCCCAGTCCCAGCCAAGCATCCCATTGACCGCTCATCAGGGCACCAATCAGTACAGTATTGCTACTTATTGCTGATACTACATAGGTTCAAACCCCAAAAAAAAATTCCCCAGAATCTACAAACATTTCATCCATCCAAAAAATAACCAGCCCAGCAGCAACTACACTGGATCTTGGTCTACGTGCTATCTGCAATTGTTTTCAGACTATTGACTTCTGACCTTCTGTTCCTTCTTCTTTTGGAAAGCCAGAAGAAGAAAAAGCAAATTCAGCATACTTATACAAGCTTGTTTCAATTCAGAATTATCCCATCACTGCGAGCTGGCACAGCAAGTGGGGGCCTTTTTTTTTTGCCAGACCCTTTTTTTTTCTTTGTTTTTTGTTCCCTTCAACAAATGTTCATATTTTCGTCCTTTGTTCATCTTCAATTCGAATCCATCGATCGAATCATCTAAACTCACTTTAGTTTAGTATAGTCTTGTTCACTCTCTCTCTTTCTCCCCCTGCTCTTGTATTGCCCTCTGCGCTCTCCGTCTGCACGACAGGCCGCGTCGCATCGTAACACCACCCAGATGAAAAGGGAAATTTCATAAAACCACAATCAAGATCTATTTTTCCTGCTTCACACCCCACAAAGAATACTGGAAAAAAAAAATCGGCCCATACTACCAAAAAGTCCTTTTACTCCCGGTACAGAGAAGCAACGATTCGATTTTTGGTTTTCTTGCTCTCCCACGTCGCTCGAATTGTCCAACATCACCCTCGATAATCCCATATTTTCTGCACAATTAAACAACAATAACAACAACAACAAGCCGGGCGCTACGAGATACCGCTACACAGAATGCCTTTGACGACAAATCTTATGGACTTTGTCCAGCGATTTCAAGATATACAACATCAAAGAGACTCTAACGATCAACTTCTGCGGGTGTGTTTTTTTTTTCGCCTTCTCTTCTTTTTCTTGTCGAGACGAATTCGAGAATTCAAGACTAGTCTAGCTCACTTTAAAATTCTGCTAGGATGTTCTCTTGTATTGCGATACGCTAGAGACGGCGCTCCAATACCAGAATTCAAAAATTACCGACGAATTACAAGAGTGTAAGCGCGAGAATAGAACTCTTCAAGTCCAGCTCTCGAATAGCGAAGCCAGAACCGATTGGTATACCAATGAAATTGACGAAATAAGAGTATGTTTGGGAGGAAAACTACATTTTACTGCCTTTCTCTCTTTCGTCACTCTGACAAGTCGGTAAACTGACCGACTCTCAGAATCACAATGCTTACATACTTGTCACCATCGACGGCGACAGCTTACTGGTGCGCATTTTTTCCTCATTGTGCTCCTCTGACCCAAAGTCTTGCTAATAGTCGAAAAAGTTTCGCGACCACTGGATCAAACAAGGTTTAGAAGGTGGCAAAAAAGCCGCTCTGGCTCTCCGAGACGCAATCAAAGCCCAGTGTGGCGAGCACGCGGACGGTGTCGAGATTATTACAAAAGTCGTGGCCAACCTGGGTGGTGTGGCCAAAACCCTGGGGCGAGACTTGTCGGACATTAAGGACTTTGCTCTGGGTTTCACACAAGCCAAGGCCTCGTTTGATTTCATAGACGTTGGCTATGGCAAGGGCTGCGCATCATCTAAAGTCAAAGGTTTGTTTGCTCTATCCAAGAAAAGGGAGGGGGAAAAAGAATGAGAAGAACAAGAATGGCAAGAGGGAGAAGAGGGGAGAAGAAAGATGCGTGAGATACTAACACTTTCAATTTAGAAACCATCAAATGGCATATCAACAATTATAATTGCAAACATATTCTCATGGGCATCTCACACGATGCATCATATGCCGCCCTGTTGGACGAAATCGCTCAGGACGACTTCAATCGTCAGCGGCTTACAATAATCGAAGGGGTCCCGGCAGCCACAGCCGACTTTGTCGCCTCGGACATTAGCAAGTTATATCTGGGCAAAGATCTCTTCCGCACGGAGAAACATGCAGATCGAAATACATCCGTCTGGCCACTGGGTGCCTGGGCCGCCGGGCCCCGAACCTCCAGTCCTGCCATGAGCATCACATCGACCAGCACGCCGGGCCGCTCCTCGTTATCGTACGCCAATGCTGCCAGCAGCGCCCAGAGCAGCCCTCCGCCGCCTCCTCCACAGCTGACTCTGCCGATTCCTCCCAAGCCCATTGCCCGGCCGTCCGCCAAGGTGCAGTATCAGCAGATCCCGCCGCAGCAGCCCGATTGGAATCCAGGATACCGCGGTCTAGACGAGCCCATCACCGTGAGTATCTCTGCCATGGAGAGCATCAAGAAACGCAAGGAGGCGGATAAGCTCTGCAATAATCACTTTTTACGAGGGCCGTGCAGCAAGGGAGATTCGTGCTTTTTTGTGCATGATTACAAGCCCAGCAATGAAGAGATTAATGCCATTGCAGTACTGGCACGTCAGAACCCGTGCACAAATGGTCAAGATTGCGAATCTGAGGAATGCATATACGGACACCATGTGAGCCCCTCCCCATCTTCATTCGTCCAATATCTCAAGGGCTTGCGAACCCACCTCTGATAGCGGTCACTAAGACTAACTTTTCTCTCGCAGTGTCCCAGCATCCGTGATGGAGTCTGTATACATCCGTTTTGCAAATTTCCCGAGGACGCCCATCCACCAGGCACAAAGTTTAAAAATCCAAATATCCGAGCAAATTGACACGGATAGCGGGATGACGAGGCGCATATAATACGAATATTACCTGGCGTCTTTTTTTTTATAATTCCTCTAGGAGGGGTTCAAAGGGGCAATTGATTCTTTCTTGATTTTACTCCATCGCATGCCATTTCACATGCGACGATACGACGAAGTGGCCAGGCAGCCCATGACTTTCCAGGACATAGCATCATGATTATTTTGATTTGCCATTGTTTCATCATCAAGTCTTGGTTTTCTCCCCTGCGATCGGAAGAGGGAAAATCGGTTTTATGTTTCTATTATTTATTTTCTATACAAGAAATTGAATTGAAATTGATATTGAAATTGATATTGAAATATGGGGGTACCTTTGCTGATAGAAGCTATGGAAACGACTACATAATGGTCGCTCAATTATCTGCCAAACAGACAAATTTATGAAAATAGCTTGCTGGTAATGCATTGCCGAGCGATTGGGAAATTACCGGGAATGGCATACAAGACTTTCTTCTTTCACGCTCATCATCTAGTTCGTTTTGGGTCCATGGAGCAAGCAGCACCAGACTCTCTCGTAGGAAGCCCCCGGCCCCACTTGATCAGACGGACGTCGACACGTCGCTGCCAAGATTGACGATTGAACGCGCACCGCCCAATCTGGCAGAAAGAGAAAGAAAGTAGGGTCCATCAGAGAGGAGGGCGACCCCGCCATCTGCCCTGCTGGAGCAACGTAAAGCAGGTCTGGAAGGTAAAACCCACTGCACCTGCCTTGGTGCCAGCCAAGCCAGCCAAGCCAGCCTCAACATCGAAAAACCACGAGCCATCGCCAACTCCTCCTACACAAACGGTCGTCGCCAACAATTGTCAAAAAAAAAGAATAAACAGAAACGACAACGACGATAAAGAAGACGAAGGCGAAGACGAGGAAGAACAAATAACAAAAACACCCATCATGTCTCACCCACGGGTTGAAGAAGTCTCCGACAGCGACCAGGACATGGTCTCCGATCCCGAAGAAGACAATATCGACGATTTTCTCGACTCGGACATCATGAGGCGCATCCCCGCGCAACGACAGCAACAACAACAACCATCAGCCGCAGCCGCGCCACCACTGCTACCGCCGCAAGCACAACCTCCCCCCGACCGTTCCGCCTTCAACTCCTACCAATGCCTCTACCCCATCTACTTTGACGCCCTCCGCACCCGCTCCCAAGGCCGCCGCGTGCCGACGTCCCTGGCCACACACTCGCCCCTGGCGCGCGAAATCGCAAACGCCTGCTCGCGTCTGCGTCTACACACCGTTTTCGAACCCGACAAGACGCACCCCAAGGACTGGGCCAACCCGGGTCGCGTAAAAGTATGCCTGAAGCCAGCCGCGGCCGGAGCATCAGCACCGTCGCACAACAGCGCGATTCACAACAAGCACCACCTGTATATGCTCGTCGCGAAGCACCTTCTCGAGAATCCCACCTCGGAGGATAGTCCAGGCCTGAGGCTCCACATGGGCGAGCAGTTCCAACTGCCTGAGGGCAAGCCGTATCCCAGACCCGCTGTGCCGAGGGGCTGGAAGATAAGTGAGTTTGTGCCGTACACGAGTCCTGCCATGACGGGCGGTGGTGTTTCGGAGAATCTGTTCAAGGATATGATGAGGGAGATGCAGGGGGGTGGGAACCCCATGGCTGCATTGATGGGAGGAGTTGGGGGTGACGAGGCGGTAGCTTCTGGTGCTGGCGGGAAGAAGAAGAAGGACAAGAAGGGAAAGAGAAAGTCGTGATTTCTTTGATTGTTTTTTTTTGCATTTTTTTCATCAAAGGTTTATTCAAAAAAATAATTTCGGGGCGGGGAAATGGAAGATGTTTTTATTCCCAGGACAAAAGATGTTGCTGCACGGGAGGCGTCATAATAGAGGTATATGTCTAGAATCTCGGATGGGAGAGTGCAAAATCAACAACTCAAGCAAATTGCACCAACGACAACGCCCACCGCTGTCATGTACGTCCATCGGCGTCGACGACTGGCGACGAAAAGCAGTCTAGAAAGGATAGTATCTGATATTGAAGCTCGGTGCAGTGCTGCCGGCGAGGCTAGTACAGCGGGCGTGACTGGCGGACATCTTGGCTTGGTTATGAGCTCGATTTGGGCCTGTTATGAGCTGGTTATGAGCTCGTTATGAGCTTGGTGACTGGGTTTAGAGCGCTGCCTATTGGATCTAGACTAATACCCTGCTGGAGAATACATTGACTTCTTGGGTCGTTGCCTTTTTCGAGTTCCGTGCCTGCTTGTTCTTTTTGGTCTCGGTTGTCGTCCTGCTTCTCGTTCTTAGTCCACGCCATATACGAAAAAAAAAATCAAATCTTTTTTTTTTTTTTCGAAAAAACAAATATCGAAAATCAAGTATAGAAAGGTACAGAAAAACCAGGTAGCCGCGGGAGAGATGGACCCGTCGGTAAATGGACTGGCACCCACAGGCTCTCGTATGCCAAGTGAACGGATCAGTGTTCTAGATAGAAATCGGCGGTATTGACGAGGCTGCTTTTCTTTTCTTTTCCCTGCTTTTTTTGGGCGTGGACATTGTCTAGTATTTTTGTGCTGTTCTATTCTATTGTTTTACTATTTACTCTTTTATTCCATTTTACTATTCTTTTGTTTTGTTTTTCTATTCTTTTCTTTTATTTTTTTAGTATTTTTTTTCTTCTAATTCTACTATTCTTCTATCCTATATTCTACTATCCTTTTTCTATACTCAAAATTCCACTATTCTGCCGTTCTGCCCTTTTCTAAACATCTAACCTCGTACCCATGTACTGCGCTTCTTCTGCTCTTTTGAGAATGCATCACAGAAAAAGCAGCCTCACCCTCCATACACCCATCCCCGCCAATATAATACATTGCTATTCTCGCACCATATTCCATACTTTATCCTTACAAGGTAGACTTGATGCTCTCCTGTTTTATTGCCTTTCAATAAGATAATATAACAACAAAGCTATTGAATATTTATACTATAAAGAATTTATAATGGAAACATAATATGTCAAGTCTTTGTAATAGCCTTATATTTGTGCATGAAGAGGTAAAGCAAAAGAAAGTAGACTCCTTATCGCTCGTCTATGTTTGCTCGCAGGAGCTACAGGACGTGAAACGCAGACAAATCTCCGCTTCGTCGATTAAAGGCAAAAAAATAGCATATTCAGCGGTAGACCTATAAGAGCCCCCAACAGCGTGTCCGACACGCCGTTGAGACCGAACCCCCCGATCCGCTATAGTACCCTGACATTCATGTTCATAATGGTTCAACCGAGACGTGGAGCTTCCATCTCTATACAGAATCCGTTCCTACATATTATCCACAGGGTATCTAATGACTAATCTGTCGCGTCGACAAGACAGAATTTTGAAACCTTTTTGACGGACATTGGATTTTCCTGCAACATCACACGTGCATGGCCTCCCACGCACTCGACCCGACAATCTCCACGTTTCGTCCGAGACCAGTCCCCGTCATCATCTTGCCATCTGAGCCGGGTAATTTGATTCGTAGCTGTGCCGCGGGGTTTCGCACACGACGACCCTTCGCCTTGTCGCTTGCCTCCTGTGTGCCGCGTAACTGAACTGACTTCTTGACCACGGAAGCCTGCCAGGCCTTCCAAGAGGCATAGTCCTCCATTTGCTTGGCGGCGTGGTACTGCGGTGTCGTCTTGGCTGGTTTCCAGGCCAGTTTGTCCTTGGGCAGTGCTGCATACTGGAAAATGGTTGCAGAGGTCGTCATCTTGACCAGCTCGCCCAGCACGTCTTTACCTTCGGCAACAAGCAGTGCCTTGCGCTGCTCGGCCACGGGTGCCGGCTTCTTGAGCGGTTCGACAAGCCATCCGCAGTTGTGTTGCTCCGTCATGCGCGCTCGGCGGTTGTCTTCTCGTAGATATCGTACTGCTGATTGCAGGTTCTCAACGTCCTTCTTCAGGGCATCCATTTCACGGGCCGTGGCCACGGCGCGTTCCTGACCGGCTTTCATGCCCGCCGCGTCGGCACCGTCGGCATATGCTCGGCTATCGCTTGCAATCTTCTTCCACTTGTCGCGCTCGGCTTCCAGGCTCTTGAGTTCTCGGTCCTGCTTCTCAATGTCCTCTTTGAGGCTGACGACTTGCTCGCCTGCTGTTTCCAGCTGCTCCTGCAGGCTGGTGATGCGCTCAATGTTGGCGTGGGCGTCGCGCATGCGTGACTCCAGAGTCTCAATCTTGAGAACGGCCGTGCTGAGATGCTCGTCCCGCTGCGCGATGGTTCTGCGTGCCTCGTTGTGTTCCTCCTTAAGGCGTCGCAGCTCTTCCTCAGCATCAACCGGCACCGTCTTGAGGGCCAGAAGCGCCTGAGACCGAAGCTCCCACGGCGCAGGGTGCACGTCGAATTCTTGTGCCTGGTCGAGGTCCGTCGCCAACACGGTTGCGTCGTTGATGTGAGTAGTAAGTCTGCGCAGCTTGTTGAGATATGCAGAGAATGTATCAGACTCTTCCGCTGAGATGGCCGAGTCCGCATTCACAGCACCCTGGTGAATGGCCTCTTTAATCTCGTTGAGCGTGAAGGGCTCGTTGCGTCCTTCGTCTTGTGTGAGCAGAGCGTGGATGCCATTGCCCATGGCTCGCACCATGCTTGCCAGCTCTTGGCTGGCCGACTCGCAACGCTCAAATATGTCCTTGGTATCGGGAGGCAACGATAGGGATCGCGTCTTGAGATCCTCCAGGGCTCGTACCGCCTTTCCGGCAATCACTTTGGTGCTTCTCGTTTGTGTAATGGCCAACTCGAGCGTTTTGGCAAAGAGCTGGCTCATTTCATCTTCGGTCTCGCCTTTCTCGCCTTCGCCACCAGCAGCAGAAGCAGCAGCAGCCGGGGCGGGGATAACTCGCTGAATCATGGTTCTCATCGTGTTAAACGAGACCGCTGCCGTGTCCAGATGGCTCTGCACCATCAGCGATGACATGTGAATCTCATCTGCAAAGCTCGGGAGATTATTCGAAATGTGCACCTCTGCCAGGTGCGACATGAGGGCAATGGTTCGCTGCAGATCATCGGCGCATTTCTTCTCCTTCAGCTCGTCACGGCGGAGACCATCGATCCAGGCATTCAGTGCGCGCTCCACGGGCTCCAGTTCCAGTAATGAATGTTGGTACTTGGCGAACTGCTCAATCGTACAGTGGCTCATGTCGTTGACGAAGCGCTCGCACATGGCCGACACCCACACCAGCTTGTCCACGGCGTCGCATCCCGCGAGAACATCGTCCTCGTGGCCGGCGTGCGCCTGGTCGTTGATGCGTTCTTTGATAAATCCATTGAGAAGATTCGCCTTGAACGATAGTCTTCTGAATCGCAACAAGGCGAGCACCGAGTCCCGGTCTTCCTGATACGTGTCCGGTAGGAAAAGTTTCACGATTTCCAGGTGCTGATCAGCCTCCTGCGCGTCCAGCCGGCGCAATTCCAGGTCAATCGTCTTGACCTGTGCCTTGGCCGCTGAGATCTGCAACTTCATGTTCAGATCCATCATGGCTCGCGATCGATCATTGAGCTTCTCCGACTCTCCTTCCGTGACAGCCTGAGATGCCCTCATATCCTCCAAATCGTTCTGCAGGTTTGTGACGAGTTCCCGGAACCGCAAGACTGTGTACTCCATGTCTTCAAATGCTTCTTCCTGCTGCCCAGCCCGCCTTGCTTGTTCGGTAATAACACTGTCTTTGAAGTCCAACTCTTCCTGCATCTCCTTTTCGTTTTGCACGTGGTTGGCTTCAAGCTCGTCATTGATCTCCTTGAGGCTTTCGAGGTCTGCAACCACGGCCTTGAGTTCCTCCAATTGCTCCGACATGCTCATGTTTCGTTCCGTCAAGTCTTCAATCATGTCTTCTGCACCGAGCGCGGTGTCGAGTTGCTGTCGAAGATCGTCCACAGCCGCCTCGGATTGCGCCAGCTTTTCCTTTGCAGATTCATATGCCTGCTTCGTCTTACCAAACTCTTTCACGTCTTCTTCAAGACCAACAATTTGGTCTCGAAGCTCTTCTTCCTGGGCCTGGGTCAAATCACGAAGCCTGAGCAGAGCTTCTCGGAGACGTTCATTTGTTCTCTCCATCTGCATCCAACCGGTGCTTGCACGGTCTTCGGGTGTCATACCCTTGGTGTACTCCAAGTTCTCTTCCCGAAGCACCTCAACCTCAAGCTCCAACTCTTCCGTCTTTTGCTTTATTGTGTCCACTTCCATCTTCAACACCTCGGCCATTTCTTCGGCCATTTCTCGATCAAGGGCCGCCAGCTCAAGCGCAGTGTCGTGCTCGGCCTGCATGGCTTCGATTGATTCAAATTTTGCCTCGGCTTCTTTGAGTTGCTTACGCAGGTCTGCGTTCTCCTGTTGTTGAGGCTGGTATTTTTGTTGAAGCTTTTGAATGATGCCCTCAAACTTGTCTCGCTCGCCCTGCACCTTGTCCAATTGGTTAAGTTTGTCCCTATCCTCTGAGCGCTTTCGTTCCAGAACTTTGAGTTTTGCCTTTAAATCCTCGATCTCACGGTTGGCCGCCGCAGCATTGGAGCTGGACCGCATGACGGGAGCCGCCGCAGGCCTTTTCGACACTGGCGGAGCTGGCGGGGTGGTGGAAGGCTCTTGTGGTGATGTTTGAGCTGTGATTTGCTCCAAGACCTTCGCTCGTCCTGCCACGGGGCTCTTTGGTTGTGGCGACAGAATCTCGTAATCGCTCTTCGTCATAGTCTCGGGACTCATGACATGGGGAGGAGAACCGCTGTCTCGTCCTGACTGTAAATCAGCAGAGGATCGTGGTGCAGAATCCGTGCGGGACATGGTCCGGAGGGCCCCTAACTGGCGCGCAACGCTCATAGGCCTGGCATGAGCGGCGCCGGTCTTGGGTACCACAGAAGACACTGAGGACACTCGCGCTGTTCGTGAAAGTGGCACAGCTGGTGGTCCCATCGACGTTCGTTGTGATGTTGTCGAGGCTCGTGCTCGGGAAGCAGCAGGCCCTGCGCCTGCTGCTCCAGAAGCTGGAGGACCTCTCCCGTTAGAAGGTGTCCCCGTGCGCGATGCTGCGGCGCTGGAGGAGGTGCTCAGCTGCTTGGTTGGCGATTTCGTTGGCGACCTCACCAGGCTGGTTGGACGAGCCTTGGGAACAGGACTGGGACTCGGAGCATTCAAGCTTCTCCTCTTTGCCAAGGCAACATCGCCGCCGGGTGCCGTCTTGATTGCTGCAGGGGCAAAGCTGCTTGGGCGAGTCGGCTTGCGAGCCGGTCTCGTGGTGGGCGGCTGGGCGATGATTGTTGCCATCACGGGCTTGACAAACATGCCATAGCCCGCGGGGCAGTCAAAGTACCTGATGCCCTGCACACTTCCATCGTTTTTGCCCGTCTTGTCCTCCAGCTCAACACCAATCCAGTCGCCGACCTGAAAACTGGTCGGGCCGGCAAAGCGGACGGTGGCCTTGCGGCCATCGGTGAGCAGGACCGTCTGGCCAGGCTTGAAGTCTGGCATTATGGGCAATTACGGCGAGAAAACAAGGGCATCGTGAGGCCCAAAGCGGTGAAGCTGACGAGGCCTTGTTGGTGCAGTCGATGCCGTCGATGCCGTCGATGCTGTCGATGCTGTCGATGCTGTCGATGTCGTCGATGTCGTCGTGTCGTCGCGTCAGGGGTTGTTGGCGGTGGCATCAATGTATCCGCCCAGCCAGCAAGCTCGTCGCTACCAGAGTGCTGTCTAGTAAAGTCAGAGTGGCTGCAAGAGACCCGCTGCCTGCTGGAGTCCCACTGGAGCTGTGAGTGCCGCTGCCGTCTGGTCTGACCAATATTGACAGATTCAATTGACAAGATGGACGCGTCAATGGTCCGACCGCCCCCAGCCTGGCAAAGTTACTGCCGGCACACGGCACACGCCCCACGTACACCTCTTAGGCGGTGTCGAGTCCGCGGGCCCCTGCCGTGTACACTGCTGCCTGACACTCCAGGCCGCAATAGCTGAGGCTCTGAAACCGACCACAACCATGGCATGACCCACACATGCCAGACACTTCCTTCCATTTTCAGTCACACACACCATCAACGACCAACACCACGCATATCGGGGCGTCTGCATACACTGCAGGCATTTATATCCCGACGCAGAGATTCGTGGGAGCACTTCAACATGGAAGATCAACATGGAAGAAAAGTATATCTCGTTTGAATCTGTCGGTCTGGACGAGTAGTATACTCGACTACGACATCCCTCGAACCTATTTCAAAATCTAATCTATCTCATCCTCGTTGCTATTTGCCATGATCGCCAATTATGGCACAAGCAAAGCAGATTTTTTTTTTTCAAAAAAAAAAAAAAAAAGAAAAAAAACCAAATGCCTCAAATTTTCGCTTCCTGCCGATACGCTGCGCATTCCGGCGTCTCTTCAAGAACCACAACTTTCTCTTCAACATCACTATTGCACGTCGAGCCTCTAAAATGAGTCTTGCCTTCGGTTTGGGGGGGGCTCGTCTTGATATCTCCCGTCCCTCATCCATTCCATTACCTCAAATGCCATTCGACGTTCCGTTGCCTCATCCAAGCTTTGGCCTCTGGGAATCTTGATGGTAATCAGTCTCATTTTCCTTGACACATCTACAGCTCCCGTTTCGTCTAGTCCATCACGGCTTTCTTGCACATGCACCACAAGGTCAGGATTGACCGTACCTCGCCAAAGATTGGCCATCCACTTCCAATGTTCATGAGGCGTATAGTTGTCCGATATGGGTATTGCGGACGCAAATCTGTCTGAGATGGTCAGACTAAATCCACCTTTTACCAAAGCAACGGGTGTTTTCGGCACTGCTGCCATCCTGAGATTGTCTTGTCGGGAAGTCAAGGCTGTTGTTGAACACGCGCTTGTCATCTTGCGATCCTTGTCCTGGTTCTGCTTATCAAGACTATCAACAATGCCTCCGTCAGAAACGTGACGTGCAATTTGTGTTGATTTTCGCCTCCACGAAAGGATAGTATTAAAATATGATGAGAGCAAGTCTTCTTTGACAGTCGGCACATCTTCAGTTTCGGATGCTCCTGGTGTCGGTCTAGCGTCGACATCTTGGAACTTTGTTTTACTCGACTCCGAGGTCTCGGAGTCGCCTCGCCCATCGTTTGTCCAGACCTTGAGCGCAACATCGCCACCAGCGACGAGAATCTTCTCAAGAGATCGGCCCACTTGATCTAGGATATTTGCACCAGTCCCTTCAACAGAGATGAATGCACCTCGCCTGTCCAGATGTGACACGCGGCTACCGGCACAGGGCAATGGATCGCAAACGGCTGATAGGATCTTGAGCTTTTGCGCCAGACTTGGTTCCATTGACGATGACTTTGCCTCCAAGCTTGTTGGGTGCTGCTGGTCCCATATCGGTGAGAGATTCAATCTTGTTGACGGGATGCCCGCATACCTACCATCCAGACTAGGAGACCGGGCGGGAGAAGGAGGAATTGATGTTTGCAGCGGCGGCAAGCGCAAGGATTCATCGAATCCGCTGTGTCGGGGATCGAGAGACTCCTTGTCGGCAGCCCAAGATGAGGATCCTGTGGGACGGAGTGGTGGAGGCATCGGGCCGCTCTGTGACCTTGGAAGACTGACTAGATCTGGCAGCGTTGTCCCCGCATAATATCTCATAAAATTTGGGGTTGCTCGAGGGGGGCTTCGTCTCAAGTCTGGCGGCGGCCTGATGGTGTACGCCCCTGGCGCTCCCGTGATAGCATGATAACTACCTGTTCCGTTGGCGCGCCGCCGTTTCATCTCGGGAGAATTCGGTTCGCCGTGATCAACATCTCGCACTAGATGCAGCTGATGTGCGGATGGCAGACTGCTAGTAGGGGACAATTCAAAGCTTGATCGACGAGAACTAGAGGCAACGGCTGTATCCACGCGACCCAAGGAAGGGTGCATCTGGGAGGTCATTGTAAAATTCCCAGCTGGCGATGATGAGAAGGGAGTTGAGGGCGTGCGAGGTGTCGAGATGGATCGTCCATGACATTTAGGACACCGACCATGCTCATCGGTCGGCGAAGTACTTGTCCAGTTTCCATGTGTCTTGGTGCCTCGTCGGGGTTGATATCGGTAGTTCGGGTATTGGTGTTGATGTCGCTGCTTCTCCTCCTCAGCGAGCTTCTTCCAATTTTCCTTAACATCTTCACTTTCATGCTTCCACTTGTCTCCGATGATTTTCGAAATCTCTGGATTAGAGAGCTTAGGATTTTCCGCAGTAACTTGGGATTGGTGATGCTGGCGATACAAAATAAAGGCTGAGACAACACAAAAAAAAGGCTCGTCAGTCATGCATTCTATGCGGGTGCAAACTCGGTCTGCAAGCAGCAAGCTTTTTCGGCGTTTTTTTTTTCAGGCTTGATTCCGATTTCGATCGTGCAACTCCAGAATCTGCGAAAATATCTTCGAGTTGCAGCTCGCTGAAGGGGGGGAGGCTGATCGGCTTACCATTTCTCGGTCTAGGTATTTTTGGCGCTGGAGTACAAAGACAGATGATGTCTCGGGAGCCATCTTTTGCAACCTGTCCAGATGAGCCACTTGCGAGCGGTTCAAACATGCCGTAACTGGCATCGACGTTACTTATGGTTGATGCTCTATTCCTTCCAGGTCCTGCTCTGAAAAAACTGAGAGATGGTTTTCCGTCGGGCGCCAATTCAAAGCTTTCCCGGCGTCTGAAAGGCGTGTCAAGGCTCATGTGCCGGTGAACTGGAGCACCCACAGTTTCCATGTCTCGACTGGTCAAGGAGAGCACTTGGGTCATGGTGCGATGGAGTGTGCAAGGGAGAGAGGGGGAAAGAGCAGGTGTCGGTGGAAGTCGGCGAAAACAGAACCATTCAGCCAAGATGGTTTTATGTGTGTCTTCAGCTTACACCATTGTCCCAGAGAACCTAAATAAGTGGCCAAAGTGTTGTTGCAATGATGCAGCTTGAGCACTATTGAAAAAACGACCGAAACACAGAATGAGGAAGGAAAAGGCCTTCTGGACGACGAGGGATAATAAGGAAGGCTCGCAACTCAGAGAAGCAGGACATACCCAGTTACTAGAGGGCCTTTTTCTTCTCCGGCTGGTTGGAACTGGTGGCCCCTGGTTGTATTCTTACACCTTCAAAAACGAGCCGTCCAAATATACCTCAAATGTCGACAATGAAGGAGGTATAGGCTTATCAACAGCCCGTCTTGGGATAAGCTCCTGACTGACTAGCATGATAGCTTGCTGCTTTGCCGCCAGCTTCTAGCTCGTGGGACTGCCTCGCCTTTCCTCTGGGCCAGTGGGAACTCATCCATGTCTCGGGAAACCTCTAGTGTGGATTTGGCAGCCAGCCGCAGGCTTGTCTGAAGGTTTTCGATCGCCTGTCAAGAACGGAACCAGGCAAGTGAGGACAAGAGCTTGTTACCTTGTTCGGCGGGTTGAGATTATACTTTAAACTATACCGCCAGCCGTTCGCTCAGTTTCGGGCCTTTATCATAATGACGATCTAGGATAAGATACTCCCCATATTGTACCGGTAACGGAACAGCGTCTGGAAGAGGGGTGACTCATGTGAGGGAGCCCAATGATGGACGGACAGGCTTCTACCAACGGAAAAATCGGACTCAAGGTCTCGAGTTCTCCCCTACTTTTCTTTTTTCGGACGCGCCAGTCTGTCTTTGTCGCTTTACTCGCTACATGGCATCGTGTAGTGCAGCATGTCGAGCCATGGCAGCAACCAGACCAGTCTGCTGTTTTTTTTTCATTGTTTTTAATTAAGGAGGGAAACGTCGTGGCTGCCTGGTTGGGCGTTTGGCGACCGGTCCTCCTCTCACATTCGCATCCACCATGACTGCCACCTTGTGGCTTTCTCAATCCAGATCGACTTCAAAAGCTCCTAGCCATCCACTTGTCCCCGCTCCAACCTCGTTCGGCGACGACAATGGCCAAGCTCATGCCCGCAGGAATGTGAGCCGGTTAGCCTCTGGAATGCTCGAATGCCTGAGACAAAGGCTATGGCCCGGTCGAAGAACAGGGTTGGCACTCATCGCTGCACGTGATACTCAATGACACCCATACACACGACGATCTGCGTCTGCAGGTGTGTCCTGCGGGTACGTGTGTTACACCGGGATTTGCCGTGGAAGAATATATACATATGCACATACATGTATATACATGCGAAGGAAGGAGAAGCTGCAAATTGATGAGAGGCGGAGAGGCGGAGACAAGGAAAAAAAAACATGGCCGTCTATCGACGTACTGCGAGTGGACGGCCAGCCACTCATGGCGGCTAGCGGCCACGTCTGGTTGTATTGGTAGGGTATCTTTTATTATTCCTCAGTCCCTGAATGTCTCAGCCTGGAAAGCCGTGGTGGCCTGACAATGCCCCGAAAGAATGGACTGGGCATGCCTTGAGAGCTTGGAGCTTGTCCCCCTCCCCCCCCCTCCATTCAGAGACGTCGACGTCAGAGACATGAGAGACGTTGATGGCTTGCTTCCAGCGCTTGGAGATTTGGAAGCATTTTTTCCATTGTGTCTTACTAAAATCTCCTTGTATCTGATACGTTTGTGCTTGCCCCTGCCCGCTTGCCGCAGCCGAAGGTCTCCCCTGCGTGCCTGCCTGTCTGCCTGCCCATTCGCCTGCCCTTTTTTATGCAGCTCAAGCGACTATCGCGCCAAGACTCCTTGGTTTGTGAACAATCAGATCTTGGCCATGTCTTGGCAAGTAGTAGATGGGCTCCACTCCTGCACAGAGAAGGAGGGGGGGGGGGGGGCCTTGTCAGAAGGATACAGAGGACTCCCCATTTCGATAACCTCCCTGACGTACGATGCTATAAATAACAGCAAGAGAATACTGGACGAGGAGAGAGCCCCGATGATCCGGCGACGGGGAATAAAAAAAAAAGAAGAGAATCCCGACAAGGAAAAAGAAATGAGACTTCCAAAACCTATATATACACACAGCATACATACAAATATATATTCCATGCCCCGGCGCCGTTGTGAACCATCCATTTCCCTACGAAAGAGGACAATCCGCATAGAAAAAAAAAACCCTCGTTGACATGAAACGCCTTTTTTTCTTTTTTCTTTTTCGTTTTGGCTCTAGCTAGAGTGTGTTTTTTTCATGGTGTGGTCTTGTATAGAAGTAAAACACACGCGCACACGCACCCGAAAAGGGAAAAAAAAAAAAAGGACTACTAAAACAGAAAATGGAGGACAGAATGATACAAGAAGACCAAAATATTACGAAATGTAGCCCCGACCAGCTTCGCTGCTCAATAGCGTGGCACTACGGCGAGCGTCGAGAAATAGGTCCTCACACTCGCTGACGTCCTGGACGTCAATCTGGGAGCGACCGCTTGCCTTTGCAAGAATGCTAGTGCGTTGCATCGTCAGTGACAATGTCTGAGACAGTATATAGTCTGTTTTTTTTGGACGTTGGGTTTGGTTTTTTTGGTTTGGGTTTGTTTTATTTGTTTTTTTTTCGAGGTGGAGAGACCACGCCACCACTAGGGGCATGTGGTTTCGGTGCTGGCGGCAATGGAATAGGAAAAAAGAGGAGAGGATGTGAAAATCGGGGAAAGGCAGAAAAAGAAAAGGGAGGGGGGGGGGGGACCACGCTTGTTTGCTTGTTCTCTAGGTCCATTCATGGGCAATGATACATACCTCGCTGGGGTCAACAGCTGCAAGCAATAACGCAGACTAATGCGGACACCGTGGTCCGAGATGCTGTCAATGGCCGCATCCGTGATGGCCACGCCCTCCGTAGAGGCTCTTATCCGCACGATTTGCTTAATCTCATCGGCCTCGTAAGGCGCCGTGGGGATGATGAGCAGCCGGGCCAGGAAATCGGTCGGAATGCCGTGTGCGGCGACAATGTCGTCAGTGCCCCTTATTGTGCACATTCCGCGATTCGATGCCAATACCACGATGGGGGCAATCGGTGATTCTAATGCGCGATTGAGGTACGTGAAGCACTCAATGTCAAGCATATGCGCCTTTTTTTAAAAAAAAAATGATGTTAGCTTTCCCTTGTTGTTCTTTCTTGACATCTTTGTTTTGTTTTATTCGTGTGTTTTTCTTATTCCTTCTTTTTTTGCTTATTTTTTTGTTTCCTTTCTTTTTCAATGTATTTCGCTTAGTTCCCTTTTTCTTTCCTTTTTTCGGCTCTTTTCGGCCCCTTTATCCCCTTTGTCTCTCTTTTTTTCCTTGTCCATTACCACCACACATGGTGAGTCTGTGCGGGCGCTCATGGTCACATTTTTCAGATAGGAAAAATGTGAAACATGAAAGGAATAAGACAGAAGAGAGGTGTGGGGGTTCATATGGAAAATAATACAACACAAGGAAAGAAAAGAAAAACACGCTTGCAAGCTTACCTCGTCAATGAACAAAACACCAGGCACGAGTTCAGCCACACCCTGGTCAATATATTTGCTGACCACCTTGTTGATTTCTGTGCGAAGTTTTTCCGTTATCTCCGTCATCTTGGGCTTCATGAGCTGGCCCATCATGCTCATGATGTCCTGACCGCCCTGAGGTCTGGCGTTGGCGACATCCAGGTCGTGAAGCGTCACGTCTTGCACAATCTCTTTCTTCTTGTGTACTTCGCCCTTGGGGATTGGCACGTATTCTTCGGCCTCGAGATCGAATTCGGTCGCGTAAGCATCGGATCGACCGACGCGCTTGCAGGCGCCCGTGTTGGCTTCAATGTAGATGACGTCGCCCACCGTCACCCTCTCCTTCTGAATGGCCTCGTAGATGCTGGGATCCAGACGCAGCTTCTTCTGTCCCTTGGCGCTCTTCAGTCCGATGAGAAGAGTGCTGATCGTCTTGCCATAGCCTCCCAGCGGGTTTTCTGCCTCCTCGGGCGTCAGCTCCGTCACTTCACCCTCGTACACCTCCTTCGTCTCCCGGACCTTCAGGCCAATCGCCCTCCGGAAATTCTCCATCAGCATCTCCGTCTTCTTCACCTCGGTCGAGTACACCTCGCTGCCGACGATGGGGCAAAACGGTATCTTGGTCCCTAGTTCTTGGCTGATGGCGAGCGCCAGTGCCGTCTTGCCGGTTCCAGGACCACCGGCCAGTAAGACGCCTCGGCCGGCCATTTTGTGAGCTCGAATCAAGTCGACGACAACACCGCATGACTGTACAAAGAAAAGCACATGGTTAGTCTTCTAGTCGGACTAAACCGATAACAACAAAGGTCAACCCAGGAGGGTATTGACAACGATGAAACAGAGAAAAGAATCTGGTGTATACCTCTCTGGCGGGCACTTGGCCCACAAAGCCGGCTCCATTCTTGTCGGCACGACCATCTGACTTTAGGCCAAGACCCTTGATGTGTGTATGTGCGGCTGTTCGGTTATCGCGTTTGTTGCCCTTGACTTCGCTGATTTGGACCATCCTGGTCTGACGGGACGGGGGCCCTTGCTTGATGCTTTGTTCGAAATAGAGGTGGGTGTAAAGAAAAAGAGTCAAATGCTCGAGGAAGCTTTTGGAAAATAAAGATTCAAGAAAGAAAAAAAAATAGAAAAGAATATAAACAATCGCCGTTTCAGGCTCGCAGTGAGTCAATGCTTTTGAGGCAGGGGCAGAGAAATAGAATTCGGTAATTGTTTGGTGGGAAGCTTTGCGACGAGGTTGTCTTTTTTTTGTCGTCTCGAATCTCGAATCGTCTGCCGGACATCTGGAGCGATGGTTTCGAGGATTCGCGACAAACGCGGCTTTGTCGATGGCATCACGTGATGGGCTCAGCGTGCTGATGCTACCCTATAGCTTGATGAATTGTGCAAGTAGTCGGGTGACGCGGCTACTGGAGAGGGGTGCTTGAAGAGAAAATGGCATTTTCTTTATATATTACTTTTCCAAATGTTTTCGCAAATATCTTTAAAACTCCGTTTACCTGGGTGCGGGTGGTGGTTACCTTGCATTGCTCGTGAAGAGCTCCCTTACTCGCATCGAACAAATCACCCACCATGTACTTCTACATATACGAAGGGACCTTGCCTTGGACACGCATCCAGTTTTGCATCATGGGACAAAAGCGACTTATTCATCATGGCTGATGTCATACAAAAAGATTACATTCCACACCGGCCTTGTCAATGGTCACACTCTGAAAGCCCCGTAACGCCGACCAACATTGGCGAGTCCTCTCTATCACCAGACAAGTTGCCTCGTCTCTCGACGTCCACGTCCCCGCGCAACAGCGGCGGCGGTAAGGGCGACGTCTTTTTTACGAGAATGACGCTCACGGCACTGCCCACGATCAGGGTACACCCCGCAAAGCTCATGAAACCCATCTGATGACCGAAGATCCACCGGTCAAAGCTCACAGCAAACAGCATGTGCGTGTACACCATGGCGTTGGCCCGGTTGGACTTGTCGGCCCCGAGCCCAGCCGTCAGGAGATACTGCATCACGAAGCCAAGCAAGCCGAGGGACAACAGCAGCCACCACTGCCTCATGGACGTGGGCGACACCCACCGCAGCGAGGGCTGCGCAACGTCCAGGACGGGCCCGAGGACCAGACATGCGGCGCAGATGATTGTGCAGATGACGGCGAAGGCGTTGACGGATATGAGCGGGTGGACTCGCTTGCCGATGGCACGAAGAGTCGTGTAGGCACCCGCAGCACCGCACACGCCCACGAGAGCGACGCCCACGGCTAGGATTCGCTCCTGCGGCGTGGTTTGATGATCTGTGCCGGGAATGAAGCTGAGCGGCCGGTCGGTGTCCAAGGCCGAGCCTGAGCTTGAGCTGTCGAGGTAATGTGCCTCGTTCAAGGGAGCACCACCAGCAAAGAAGGCAGTCGGCTGCGCAATGAGCACCACGCCCAGCAACGCCACGAGCGTGGCCACCCGCTCTAGACGCGTAAAGGGTTCCTTTAGAAAGAAATAGCAGACGAAGCCCGCTACCCCGGGAGCGAGAAACGTGATGACGGTCGCGTCCGCCAGTGGCAAATACATCATGGACCACCACATGCCGAATATGCCGAGAAACCCGGTGCTCCCACGCAGCAGCAGCAGCCAGCGGATCTCGCGCGCGCCGAGGGGGAAGCCGGGCGTCTTCTTCCACCACATGTACAAGACGCAGCACACGGCGGTGACGCCCTGACGCAGCAGGAGCATCTGTATGGGGTGCATGCCATCGCCCTCGAGCTCCAGGAACCGGGCGGCGAGGTTCATGAGCGCGCCGAAGAGCTGCGCCAGGGCCACGAGGATGGACGGTCTGTTGGCCTGCCAGAATGTATAAAGCGGCGACGACTCGAGCCACCGTCGTCTGGCGACCATGTATAGATGGTGATGGGGTCGTCCATGCTCATGCCCAAGCCCATGAGCGACAGACAAGCGTCGTCGGTCGCAGCAGCCGCCGCGGCTCAAGCCAGGACTCAGCAATGGACTCGTGGGATCTTGTGCCGCCTCTTCGGCTGCGAATGCCTTGTCACTCGTGTGTCCGTCGTTACAAGACCATGCGCCTTGAGATCTGTCTGTTTTTTGAAACAATGTAGTGCCGTACTGAGAGGGCAAGTCATATCTGACGGTTGTTGGCGTCGTCGCCGTTGCCGCCGTTGTCCTCCCCGGCCGGACCTCTCCATTTTTTATGGCAGCGCACATCGGAGCAAGCCGTCTTTGAGCAGCGGACCCCGCTCATGTAAATAGCCTTCTAGGTCTGAAGTTTTCTTTTCCTAAGAAAAAAAGAAAAAAAAAACTAGAAAAAAATCGAAATAGAGATACAAAAAAAGTAGAAAGAGAAAGAGAGAAAAAAAGAAAGAGGAGAGGAGTAATAAAAGCCTCTCGAAGCAGACTAAGTAGCTAATGCACGGCAATAGAAACGCTACAAAAAGCCATCATCCTGACTCCTCAGAGCGAGTAATGCCCTAGTCCCATAGCATCAACGAAACGTGAGAAAACAAATAAATAAAAAAAGAATAATAATAATAATAATCTAAAAAAAATCCCATGACCCCTCCCGTCTTGGCGCCTCTTTAGGGGGGTGGTTGGGTTTTGTGGAGCAGAAAGAAGCAGCCTATACATTTGGAGTCCGGTTTTGGGATCTGCATCTATCTGCATCTGCATCTGCGTCTGCATTTGCATGTGCATGTGCCGAGAGGTGGCTTGCTGGCTGGATTTTGTTGGAGCAGTATTTGAGGAGATTTGGGATTCAGGATTATTATGCTATTCCTAATATTCCTAATATTGCTTTTATTATTATTATTTATTTATTTATTCTTCAACACTTGGGGGACTGAGAAACAAAAGTGCGACGAATATATAAAACTGCTAGAAAAAAAAAGAGCCCCCCGAGACCGGCCCAGCGAGGAGGGAAAAATATTCCATTTACAATTCCTTAAGGTATAAGTACGTAGGTCCCTGGGTCGCCTCGGATACCTTGACCCTCGGTCCCATCAATGGCGTTTTGCTTCAAGGCGGTTTGCGAGTCGTGCTGTGCGAATGAGGCCCCGAAGGACGGGACGACCGGGGGCTCCGGTTTGCCGGCGGAGTGAGGTGTGCATGTGTATATGTACATAGACGTCCAATGGAGTCGGGTAATTCTGAAGCCAGAATTTCGCGTTGCGTATGATCCTGCTGTTCAGAGTTTCGATTAACATCCAACAGCTTGCGACCCAAGCCAAGTATTGTGCCAAATGGTGCCTGGTGCCTGGTGCCTGGTGTCTGGTGTGTGTGCATGCGTGGTTGGCGCGTGTTGTCATCAGCACATGCACCGATATCGGGTCGCTTTTTTGCCGCCGAGACAGAGCCGCTTCCGCTTCCGCTTCCATCCCTCAACGTTTCATGCCTGGTCCTTTTCTCTATGGGCCGGTACCCTGGCGCCGCGTTTAATATGGATGTAAAGCTCGGACAGCAGGTTGCGACATTTCGCCATACAGGTGTGGTGCAATGCAGTGGGGGGAGCATGTTGCAGATGTGGGAAACGGAATAGGAGTCAACACGACAGTCGCTGTATTTCGACGATAGCCAGAGGATATAGATCTCGTCTTGACTGCTGTCTTGAAAACAAAGAACCGAAAAAAACAACAACCATAAAACAATACAAAAGCTCAATACTCCATGTTCCCGCCATACCATAGCACCGAAACGCCGTGCGTGGGTATCAGGCCTATCCCTTGACCCAAAGTCACCAAAATGATGATGGTGGTACCTCCATATCCAGTTCCAGTCGAATACGAGACGCTGTTTGCCATGTCCATGCAACCTGATGTGTCCAACCCGCGGTCTGAGCACCGTCCTTCAACACCACCTTGAACGCACCGTTCCCATATAAAAAAAAGTCCATTCCATCGCAGATAGCCGTCCATTCTCTGCTCCACAACAGCGTCCCAAATCCAGACGGCAAAAGATTACCTCTTCTTTCCTAAAGCATCCGCCTCCGCCTCAGCATCATCATCCGCCTCTCCCAGCTCCTCTTCGACCTTCTTCACCGCATTACCAGCGCCAGCGCCAGCACCAGCACCAGCGCCAGAACCAGACCCTCCCTCCTTCTGCCTTCTCTTCTCCTCGTCGGCTACATCCTTAATGATCTCGTCCTCCCCATCACGCAAAATCTCTCTCGCCTTCTTAATCTCCCTCTGCTTCTCAAACACCTCCTGCACTTTCCCCAAAAAAGTCGGATTCCGACGAAACGCAAACTCAAAGTCCTCGTACTTGATTTTTTGTCGACCGGAGTAGTGTGCAGCGCGCGTGGCTTCAAAGGCGATGGATTGCATAAAGTCGGTAAGGATCTCGTCGAGGACGCGAACTGTTTCTGGAAGAGGGTTTTTTACGTCGCCGTGAGCGTAGAGCAATTGAGCTACTGTTTCCGCAACACCACAAACCCAATATCATCAGTCTCAGAGCAGAACAGAAAAGTAGAGAACGAAAAAATATCAAAGAGAACAGAGGACGAGGACGAGGACGAGGACGAGGACGAGAGAGAGAATACTTGAGTTTTTGGAAGTGTGCTTTTGGTCAGGTCAGAAGATGGGGGAGAAACAGACGTACACTCGTTGTGGGAAAAATTCATTTTGCCGACATTCTTGCCGGCTCTTGCTCGAGGCTCCATCTCTGAGAATAGCGGTGCTGCGATGCGCGATGTGCGTTGATGACTTTGTTTGGGAGGGACAGGCCCTTTATTCGGTATTAGAGCGCAAGACGAGGAGCGCGGGTGTGGGCGGACGGGAAAGGTAGTCGTGTGTGATGTTATATTGTTTCTGTTCTTCCTTCAAATATTGATGCTCTTTTTTCCCCCGATGAAGTGAACAAGGTAATGAGAGACGTTGGCGACGGGATGACGACGATGGCGGTGGCGATGGCGATGTTGAAGCTGCCGTCCGTCGCGTGCCTGCTTGCTTGCTTGGGAAGTTGTCACTGCTTCTTTCTGCCCTGCGCGGTCCGGCGAATCTTTGCTCCACCTGGAGTCAAATCCACCCACATGCATCCACCCACTTGACAGTGACCACTGACGCAGCACGAGAGCAGACATCAGAAGCTACGTGGTACCAGACAGACCGACCACGTCTACAGCAAATACCTTCCATCACCCAGCCTTCAGCATCGCGACAATTGCCCCATCTGTGGCCTCCCTTCCCCATCCACGGTTCAGGTCGCGCGTTTTATTATACTCACGGTCCCAGTCGTAGCCAGAAGAACACGACATCATGGTACGAATCGATCCCCAAGCTACACTACGCTCAACCTCTGCACACGCGTGCATAAAACGAACCGCACCACTAACCAGCGCTTGCGCAGTCCGCACTCTTTAACTTCCGATCACTCCTCCTCGTCCTGCTACTCCTGATATGCACGAGCGCATACGTCCACCACTTCACACCGGGCATCATGGACCGAAATAAGAACGGGTACGATGCAATGCGGCAAGGCAATGCACCGCAAGGCTGATCCGAGGCGAGGCGATGCGTGCCCCTGAACACAACTATGCCATGCTCCGCGCAAAAAAAAAAAAAAAAAAAAAAAAAAAAAAGACACCGTACTAACGAAGCCGAAATAGTGTCATGGGCATTTTCTGGAAATGTGCAAGGATAGGAGAACGGCTGAGTCCGTACATAAGCATTTGCTGTATCCTGATGGCCGTACGTGACGAGGTTCCGCGCGAAAGAAAGAAAGAAAGAATACCGAGGAATGGTGCCGGTTATCAGCTAATCAGATGAATGAACAGGTCTCTATTCTCGTCAACTGAGTATGAATAACTTTTGTTACGATACATGTGCTCCGGTTCCAAACACAGTGGTTGCCTCAATATCTGGCATTTTCTTTTTTCGACTATTCGGCTTTGGGAGTTTCCTTTCTTCTTCTTCTTTTTGGGATCCAATTGCGCTGTGATGTAATAGATGAGGTGAATACGGACTTGGCGGAACAAACGATTTATATTTGTTCTTTGGTCTTGCACATTTCTGGTACCGTTATGCGCGGCTCCTTTCGTCATCCGTGACGGGTATATCCTGTTTTTTTTTTTCTTTTTGTGTGCTTTTGTATCTCATCGTACGAGGTCAGCAGAGTGGACTCGAGGAAAGTCAGGTCAAGGCATGGCCGATACGTTTATGATGGTTGGAATCCGCCTCCTTCTCGTGCGGTAGCCTGTGCTTTCACCTCTTCCATGGACTTTGGAAAAGAATTGCGCTCGTGAAGCCTGGCATGGTGTTGCTATCATATCCTGAGATGACACGACCGCCCGCTGCCTCGAGGGCAATGCGCGAAGAGTCGAAGGCGATGAGAGAGGAGCAAGGTTATTTTCAGCAAAATTTTGCTTGCCACCTACGATACGCTGGCATCAGACACGCGGTAGTGGCAGATTTGGCAGAAGTGAAGAGCCAGTCGACGCCATGGCGGGAAGTATTTGCTTCGTCATGTTGGTGTCGGCACGCATCACCATCTTGCACTGGCTGTGTTTGGATCAAGAATTTAGTCAAAGGCCTCAAACTGCTGCACGCCCGGTCTGGGGTGCCCCTGTGTTCTCCGTCTCCGTCCCCGTCTCCGAGTCGGTCCTCGTAAGCGCCATTCGATGGTAAAATCCGTTTTACAACTTACTACTGTCCGGGCATGATGAGATGGTCCGTTTTGCCAAAGTCAAACGGGGCGGCGATCAAGGCTTCATCCATCCCCCTTTCCTGGTCCCCCTGCCGCGCTTTGACTTGAGCCGCCCTTGACCTTATTTCGAGTCCACCACGCTACCACGATCAATGCAACTCCAAGGGAAAAAAAAGCACATGTCCCAGAAACTGCTCGCCACTCATTTGCTGCAATCAGGCATCTTCAGTTGATCACCCCGGTCCATTGAGGCGGCTTGGACTTGACGACGGATACGAATATTACATGGCCTTTTTTCCTAATGCCGCTGATTGTCGCGGGCTCTACATTGTCCGTTTCCCCCCACCCTGGAGCCCTGGAGTCTCTTTTCTTTTCTTTTTCCCCCCCTCTCGCGTTGCGCCGCGATTTGAAAAAGACGGATTAGGTGGTGGGGCTGCAGCCAGCCAGCTTCTAGAATTCATTCTCGAACGAAAAACTGCTGGTGGGGATCGCCGGCGGAGCCTCACCCTGCTTGCCTGCTGCTGCTATTGTCACGCCTAGCGGCGGGGAGCCCAAGGCATGAAATCGATAACATTAGAAAAAAGATCCCAAAAAAAAACATGAACCTTGAAAAGCTGACGGCCCCCATCCGATAACGACATTTGATGTCGCGGAGGGTCCGATGCTGTCATCACCAGGACAGTCGCGGCGAGAACACAGCCCCGTCTTCCCGCCTGAGGTCCGACATCCGTCAGCGCCGCCTGCGACTCTGACGGGCAGCGTGCATCGACTTGTCGTCAATGTCTCCAAAGGGTATCCGTCGTCGCTGCTCGTCTCTCCATCCCTGCCTTTGATTCAATTCATACATGCTGTACCTGTCTGTACTTTGCATAATGAATCGTTGCTTTGTCATGATCATTGTGTTTTTTTTTCTTCTTTCCTTTTGTTCCCCCTTCCCCTCCTATCATCCCGCATCACGTCGACGCATCCGGAAACAAGACCATGAACCCGCCGCACACAACCTGGGACCAACGCCCATTGGCAGCTGAAAACCCCACCTGCTATTCGCGGGAACATTCGCCACGTGAGAATTAATTTTGACCCGGCCCAACAAACTGGCAGGGTTCCTGGATTTAAGGGGATTGATAAGGAAGGGGGGAGGGGCAAAAAAACAAAACGTGGCCGGTGGCTTTATGTACCGAACCTACAGTGGGTGTATGTATCTTGCGACGGTCAACGCAGTCTCATTCTTTTGGCTTTTTTTTTTCCCCCTCTTGGCATAAGAGCGCGAGATTGCTGCCGGGATATGTTTTGTCATGCAATTTTTTTTTTCAATTTCCTGCATCGAAAGTGAGGGGCTCTTTCTTTCTTTCTATCTTCTTCTTCTTCTTCTTCTTTTTTTGTGTATGTGCATGTATGTGTGTTTTGGTTGTGCATATGTACGGAGAGGCCTGGGTGCATGAGTCCATTCCAGAGTTGTATTGACCAGACCAAATAGTACAGCGGCTCTCCTTCCTTCCTGCGGACTCTGATCTGCAAGGAGATGATTCCAGCATTCCATGGTGGCCTGCTCGCGACGGACGCGCTGCAGGCTCTACAGAATAAGAAAAACACACACACGCACACACACACTGTCTGAGACGATAGCAACTAGCGAATTTCTTGCGTGGTCAGAATTTTTGTCTGGTCAGATTATGATGACGGATCCCACTCCATGAAAAGCACCCCTGCAGCAATAAGCCTCATGGGTGCGACAATGGTCCTTGTGTTTCAGTAATTTTGGAATCCTTCCGGAAGATTATAAGCGAGGGCCTGTCGGCGTCGAGCAACGTCGACATTGCAATTCAATCTAGCCTTCAATCCCGCAGAGCACCCAGATCTCTTGTGAGTTTCTTTTTTTTTCCCATGGGGAAAGAGGGCCCGATTCCGGCTGGACGTATGGGGGACCGACTGGACGATTTTCGTCGCGCGAATAGCAATACTTGATTTTTCGTCGTCTTTATGTAGCTGAACCCGGACGACGCAGTCAGAGGTCTTGGGCAGGCATCTCCACCGTCATGCAGCCACATCGTGTACTTTCTCCATCCGTGGCTGGTTGAAGGCGATGACGTTTGGCCAGGTATTCGCGCACATGCGCCCAGCCATTCTGTCCATTCGCAAACACGTCCCTCATCAACCAGCAAAGCAAGTGCGCATACATGTGTATGTGCGCACAGGCAGGTAGTAGATGATTCGCATGCGTGAGTGGCTCTCTTGTCCCAACATCGTGTTTGCTAGTGTGCCTGAAGTCATCAATCAGGCCGATTTGAATCGATTGACCGGTCAACAAAGCGTCGCCAGCCTCTGAGCGAGCTGGCACGCAAGGGTCAATCCATTTTTATAGACAACAATGACCAAAGGAACATCCAAAGTCGCTCATCAATGGAGAAAAAAAAAAACGGACTGGAGGCTCAATGCATTTGTACATGCGATTTTTTTAAATTCTTTTTTAAATCAGCAGTGTCTTCAGACAATGAGAACTGACATTGTGTCACCCACCATGATCTGTCAACCGATCTTGAGATCAAATCCGGCGAGTGCCCTGCTGATCTCGTTTCAAGTGCCGTATACCTTGGCTGGATTCATTCCTCGGGATGCAAAAAGTAATGACATCGAGAGGTTCATAGCGATCCATGTCCTACCTCGCGAACGGTTATGCGGCTTAGCCATAGCTTGGAACGGCAAGATACAGCTAGTAGAAAGAGTATTGTGTGTTCACCATCAATTGAAAAAAGGCGTATCGCCAACAGCTTTCATGTTTCGAGCCCCTGGTAATACTTGCCGCCAATGCATAACTCGTTTGTCGAAGCGGTCTTGTCTCTTTTAGTCGCCTTGAAATAGGTCAAACATCCGTCAGGCGGACGAAAGGAAATTTTGGCGCACCCAACGAATATACATACATACATATGTACATATGTACATACATAGGTATGTATGTAGGCGGTCACAGTCCGCCGGCCTGACTCAGTCGTGAATGTGCATGCGCCAACACAAGCACGGATCTTGTATACGCGGACATGGCTGGCCAAGTCAGAGCCGTATCAGGAGCACGAAATACTCAGTCGATACGAGGATACAAGAGAGCGGAAAATTGAGTTTGGTCTTCCTCTGCAACGACCAGGATTCTCATATCGCCGTTCAAGGTCCCGTAGGCCTGCTGCTAGGTGCAATTGCTGATGTGAACAGTCCGGCGCGGAATTGCACCTGGAATTTGGTGTTGGTCACATGCTGTTGGCTCGGGACTTCTGGATATCATCATGGGAGTCGCTTCCCCCTTTTTTCAATATGGAATGTCGACCGTCATGTCATGTTTCTCGCACTATTATTTCTGAACACTTGTTGGGCTGGAAAGAGAAACGGGTCTTGAACTAAATCCAACAGACGCCATTGATATGCATTCTATTACCTTGATCCGCTTTCAGATGATGGTACATGCAGAGAGGGTACGTAACACCGTGGCAGGACTTGCTTGGCGGATTCAGGCTTATACCCGTCCGATGTGAGCAATGAGCATTCTCGAATCTCGACCCTGCTCCTTGGGTCGCCCAGTCCCAGCAATGTGGCAAGCCTAGTATGGTAACATTCGGACGGTCCCACAGAGATCCCGGTATTGCCCAACACACAGTGTGTGTATATGCTTTGCACAGTGTACACAGCTGCGTAATGACAGACCTAGCCCGGGCTCGTGAGCATTCGATTAAGATGGCGACAGTCAATATTGAAAGGGACCAGGCGATTTATGATGTGGCGTTCCTTGCAAGACAACACCAGGCGCCCATAGTACCAAGTAGGCTGTGAGCTCTGCGGCAGACATGGAAGCAGGCATGCCACCGAATGCAATGCAATGCAAAACAAAGCGAAGCGAAGCACGTCTTGACGCATTTGCACCAGAATTGTTGCTGTGTGTTGAGAGTTCTCGGCTTCCAAGCATGCTCAGTTCGGGCATCTGTTGAGAGCCTCAGCTGCATCTCGCCATCGTTGCGTACGTGTCGCCGATGCGGGCACTTGCGACTGGACTGTTCCAAGCTTACGAAGAGTGGCTGCAGATACATCAAGTGCGCTAATGCCCGGATGTCGCCATGCACTGGGTTTTCAGTCCTGATGTAATAATTGAACGAGGCTGCCGGGCTGGCTAGAGGATGGATGGATGGATGGTAGGATGTGTGGGTGGGTGGGTGGGTGGATGAGCGGCTCTGGCTGTTGATTCACCACACGGCCATCAAGAAGGAGTCACCTGCGCAGCAAAACGAAAAGAAGTGATCACGGGATCGTGAGATCAAAGTTGTATATGACCCCGGGCGTACGTTTAATGCAAGGAAGCGAGTAGAGGAAGTGCAGCGACCTTTCACTTCTTGGACACTTCAAGGTTGTTGCTGGCCTCGATGACTTGGTGGTATGGTTCGACGGTTGGATTGACGATATTAGATAAAATCAAGGTTTAGCCCGGGCTACGCCTTTTGGGCTGCGAAGGAGAGCAGCATCGAGTCAGGCAGCTGGCTGGCAGGTGGCCCTATGTACAGTCAACTTCGAAACTGGGGAAAGACCAGACAGGCTGTTGTAACGAGGCTCTTTCCCGTTTCAGGACTCAGATGCCAAACACCACACTGCGGCCAAAAGCACAATGAAGTCCTGTTCTGTGGGCGAGAGAAAAAATAAAAAAACCACCAAGCGCTTTCGCTTCCTGATATTGCGACGACCATTGGTAATAATACTGCCGCGTGATGATCGTCCACATGAATGTAATGTCATGGGCTGACCCACCGGCATATCCCCATGGTTATAGTACGCAAATTGCGGCGACCTTCTTGCTGACAATGATCCCAGCCCAAATTAGCAAGCTCACCTCGTATGTCCACACACAATGGCACGATGGAGGGATAACCAAGTCGGAGGCGAACGAGTCCATCTGTTGATCTCATGCCTTTACATACTTACATGCTACCCAAGGGCATACTTTTCGCAATGCCAAACATGAGCGAGCGCGGAGTTGGGATTACGAATAGCAGGGTCATACAACATTGACTCGTGACTTGACATCGACCCTCGATCGCGAGGGCGTACTATGGTGCGCATAGGTGTCGGGTTTAGTTTCCTGCTAATATTCCAGACTGCGAGCTTGGGGCGTCGTTATTCGTGGATTTGGGGAATAGACTCAAGAGCATTCCGTCATAAAGGTTGAAATTCCTTTTTTGCTTCGCGTTTGGGGCCCATCCTCTTCCCACTAACTAACAAACGGGAAAGGAAAGAAAAACAAGAATGAAGACAATTTGTTGCCCTTTATAAGCACAAATCGATCTTTTTGGAATTCCTCTAACCAATCAAACGACCCAGTTGTACCCAAGCCATGAGGCTGACAATGACAATGCAACGAGTGAGCGCCCTTCATCGACTACATCTCCGCACACGTCGGGCGTGCACAGGCTTTTCATCACCCGGTTGACCCCTGACCTGCAGCAGAGACATGCAAGGGCAAGTCACGCCAACAGACAATGTATGAACATATTCTCAGCCCACCGTGAATCTGAATGCCAGATGCTCACACCATGAAGTTGGCGATGCGGTTCATCTTCACACATACATAGGATTGCTGACCATTTTATTGTTGGATGACAAAGTCGGCTGCAGTGTTTCTGCGTGTCAGGATAAAGGCCGTCGGACCTTCTGCTTGAATGGCGACTTGCTTCATGAGCCGGAGCGTCCGCCATCAGCAGTCTGGTGGAGCCGATTGCAGACGGGCATGATGCGACAGTTGCACGCACTCTCATCCAGACTGGACTAGCAATGCGACAGGATTGCACACCTGCTTACCTGCCTGGCTACCTAGTAAACACCTCCCTCCAGTTAGTGCCGAGTGGGAATTTGGTGCTTCTGAGGTTTGAGCCACCTGTAACGACACTCGCCGACACCGCCGCTACCACATCCGCTAATGGTCACAGATCAAAGGGACGAGCTCTGGCGTGGCCATGCTCAAGTCACTGACCTTCAATGCTGAGAATGTCCTACAGCAATGGCATCATGGCTTCCAGAACCATTCAGCCGGAACTAACTCTGTGTCGGAGCTTTTTCAAGCAAGATGATTCGCCAGAGCGACCCGTAAAAAGAAGGTCAGACCGGAAGACGCTTTCTTGGGTACCTTTTTTTTCAGTCCGCCTCAATTCGCTGGGCCGAATCGTTGGCTTTGGGTTCTCAAGACGTGGTACCGGCCACCCGGGGGCCAGAACCAGGGGCTGGGATCTGGGGCTTGGGATTACCGGCTTCCTTGCCTCGAACTTGGGAAGGATGGCCCCGGAATTGAATCGAAGACCAATTTTAGCGGCTATTCTGCACAGTAAGATTGCGGCGACTCTCATGAAGGGAAGGCGAGAGGGAGCCTGGGGAGGGGGAAGAGGTAGGGGTGCGACACTAAAAACATACCGCGGCAGTGGGACATGGGACAGAATGTACAATGTAGGAAGGTATTATGTGTGATGGATGATTCAGCTTCTCAACCCTGAACAACGGCAGCTTACAGACATGCATACCTACCTACATAGCATGTACATAGTATGTACAATATAAATATGTAAGTACTTGCCTGACTACCTTGCACGGGTTTCGCGGAGCAACAGCAAGACAGCGTGATGCTTGGAAAACAGGAAAATGTTCTCTCATACCACTAATCAAAGCTGTCAACTTGACCAGAAACTGCACATGTTGTTTCACGGCTTCCTCTCAGATCAAAGGGCCCACGCCCCACGCCCCACGCCCCCGCCCCACTTGCGCCTTGGACACACACCCAGACGCATGCACACACACATGCAGCAGGCATAGACGTGCGCACGCCCCTGGCCCCACCGCATCGGAAAAGGGACCAGACTCCATCGAGACCCATGCGAGGGGAACGCATTTAACGGGGTGATGGATAAGATGGGGGCGCCGGATCCTTACTTTTGGGAAGTAACGGTACCCGGACGTGGTGGATCTAGTGCCAGGCCGGCGCAGCAACGGCACAGCCGTAGCCGCAGGTCGAAACTCTAGCATACAAAGTCAAACATGACGACCAACACTGCTGACTGCTGCACCAGCCAGAGACAGAGTTCATCAATGCCACTACAGGCCGGGTGGCCACGGCGAGTGCGGGCCAAGGGGGCTGCTCACCAACCGAAGGGATGTGGATGTGCGTCGTCGCGCGGTGCGTGTCGTGCGTATTGGCAGGATTTATGCGATATTGGTCGGACTGGACGGATTGAATGGGAGGGCTCTTGCAACGAGCTAGACGATTCAGGATTAACCGCCCCCTGATGGCGGCCAAGATTGTGGTGGTGGTGGTGGTGGTGGTGGTGGTGCTGCTGCTGCTCCAGCGTTGCTGCCGGTGCGCCACGGGCGCTGCGCATGAGAAGGAGTTTGAGTTGTAGGATCGTCAGTGTGGGAGTTGCTGGTCAGACTCATGTGTGTGCCTGCTGTCATGAACCAGACCGGTGCATGGCATTGCATGGCGATGCATCGCATCACAGTGGCTAGGGCGCGGACGTGGTGTAGTCGCCGCGCGAGGCGAGGAGAATACGAATGCAACAGACACACGGTCTGGAGTGTTTTTTTTTTTTTTTTTTTTTTTTCCTTCTCCTGGTGGGAGGATTCGAAAGGCTTCGGATGGTTTGGAAGGTGAGATGGGGGCGGGCGTCCGAGTCGAGCGTGGTCGTGCCATTACATACATTATGTGTGTACATGTATCCGTCGCCAGCAGATCCGCCGCTGATGTGACGGATGGGCTGGTGCACATGCGGGTGCGTGTGTTGCGTGTGTGTGCGTGCATTCATTTTTTTTTTTTTTTTTTTTTAGCAGCCGGGGCGCCTGTAGCATGTACCAGCCGGCGGCGGCTGCAGGTTGGCTAGGAGGCTTGCGCATGTGGACGTCCAGTGCGGTCCAGTCCAGTCCGGTTGTGGTTGCATGGCGATGGTTGTCTGGTGCGTGCTGGCCGCAAGCAAGAGGATGAAGGGTGACATTGAATGTCGGGTATTTGATGGCGTGCTGGAAGTACTCTGCTGCAAGCGAGCGAGTGCCTGTGCCCGCCAGGCTGCCTGCCCGCCTGGTGCCTGCCTGCCTGTGCCTGCCTGTGCGTGCCCAGACCCAGACCCAGACCCAGACCCAGACCCAGACCCAGACTCAGACTCAGACTCAGTGCCAACTTTAGACTTTGGCTCCCACATGCAGGCTCCATGTACCAAGTTGCCAGACCCGGACATTACTCGTATCAGACGTGTGCTGCGGTGTGCGCCAGACCTGTCCTCGGCGCGCCGGCTCTGCATCCGCCAGCCCTCCAGCCCTGTCGTCCCTGTCGTGTGTCGTTTGTGGTCTGTCGTCAGTGCGCCAGACACATCAGCTCGTCCCCCGCCAGCAGCCCTGAGGCGGGCGACACGAGCGACCGCTGGGCTGGCCGCGTGCGCATCGGTGACTAACTGAGTGGCAGACTGGCCCGGAGCTGCTGCGTACTAGGCATGTACATGCATGTGTGCAGCACAGTCAGTCCCTGCCCATGTTGTCGTCTTTTCTTCTTCTTCTTCTTCTTCTTCTTCTTCATCATCATCATCATCTTCTTCTTCTTCTTCCCTTCCCTACCCTTTCTGCTTTGTTCATCTTCTTTCTCCACCCTTGTTCATTGCAGTGCTGGTCTGCTTCCTTCTGGTACAATGCTGGGTTTTTGCCGTGCCGCCGCCAGACGGCGTCTGCGACTGTGGTGGCTGTTGGCGCCCGGGTCGGTGGCGGCTTGCCCTTGCGCTTCCTTGCGCTAGGTCTGCTAGTCATACCAGACCGAACCCATCCAACCGCCGCCCCCCCCCCCCCCTCCATCCTCCATTGATCCATTCCCCCCTTCTGCCGCCGCCATGTTTGGCCCGGGGTACCGAACGGTACTTTGCTAAATTGCGCTGCTAGTAGTTCGCAGATTGGGTGTGTCTGTGTCTGTCTGGCTTTGGCCACCCAGTTCAATCCGACTCTGCGGATCGCCCGCCGTGCGCTGCCCGCAGGCGTGGTCGCAGTCGTAGTCGCAGCCGCAGCCGCAGCCGCAGTCGCAGTCGCAGCCCGTCGCGGAAGTAGCTTGAATAAGGTAGGCAGGTACCTGGGCAGGTACCTGCTTGCTGACCCTTGCCCAAGGCCGCGGCCCTCCTTTTCGACCTGGTGCTTGTACCAACCATGTCACGCCGTGTCCTCCCTCCTTCGCCTTCCGTTTGGGGTCGGTTTCCTTGTTCGTTCTCCCATCTGCTGGTTTCGTCTTCTTCTTTTAACACTTCCCTCCTTCTCTCGGGGCTCCTTATTGTCCCCTCTTCCCTGCAAGAAACACTCTTGCTCTTTCTCCATTCGTTTCTTTCCTATATACTCTTGTTGTGTACTCTTCTTGTTTTTTTTTTCCCTTACACCCCCTAAGAAAAAAGAAATACCCTTTGTTAATACTGCCCTGGATTTTCCTATTCGCATCGACCGATCTACTACACACCCATCGCCTCCCTGCCTCCCTGCCTCGCTCCCTGCCAACTACTAGATATAGACGACGTTTTCTTCTTGTTGTTGCTGCTCGCCAAACCAGTCAGACTTGAGAGGAACGCAAAGACGAAAACGACTGTTGGGCCAAGACCATCGAGGAAAAAAACGTATCCACGTCCTGTCTTTTACGCCCAGACATTTCGCATCTTGAGGCAGAAACACAAACAAAACACGAAGCAAGTAATCGAGGAATCGAGGACGAAACCCGCGAGATAGACCAGGCTCTGTGTATCCGTCTCCTTCGGAACAAGGCAACGGCCTGCACAACTACTATCTGGATGTAAGCACCACCAGCACATGTTCAATCGTTTTTCTTGTTCCAAAACTTAGTCAAACTTGGTCGTCAACTTTGGTCGTGATTTTCCAGCACGCCAAGGACAGCTGGCCGAGTTGGAGGGAATGCATTGTTTCGTCTTTGTTTCTTTTGTGTGTGCGTGGCGTGTGCGTGTGCGGACGAGTTTGTCCTGTTCAGCCTGAGTGCTGCTCGGGCCTGCACCGGACGATTCAGCTACACGATTCTTCCTGCAACTCGCCCTCGAATAGGCGACGTGAGCCTGCAACTGTCCGTGCTTCGTCACGCCTGCGCTCTGTTGCACATGGCCTTGTTTGCGTATTCAAATTGCTGTTTCTTCTTACCTCGTCTTGCTTTCAGATCTCTTGTTCTTTGCACTTTCATACTAACGCCCTGCACAGCCATTGTGCGGTAAACCCCACGTTGATTCGTAGTTGATTCATTGAATCGAGTACTCTGTCTCGTTAAATACAGGAGCCGTCTTCCAGGAGAAGGTCTCGGCCTCGTTCTCTTTCCGACAACCTCAGAAAACTGGTGGTCTCCTCTTGACTTCATTCCCCCAAAAAGAGAAAAAAAAAGAAAAGAAAAGAAGAGAAAAGAAAAGAAAGCTAGCTCAAAATGCTTCCCAAACAAGGCACTGGCGGCCCTGTTGAGAGATCACGCAGAAGCCTTTCCACCTCCACCCCTTGTACTAAAAACGAAAGCGATTCCATTCAAGACACCGATGTTCAGATGCAAACGGTACCTCAAGACAAGCCACAAAATTCGACTACGATACAGTCTGCCTCGCAAGAATCACCGAGGCGGTGTGAAGCGGCTTTACGTTCCTCACCCTCAGCCTCTGGATCCACGTCTCTGTCGAGGAATCCCTCCAACACCTCAACCTCATCGTCAGCATCCGTCGAGGGGGCAGCAAGCACCCGGCACTCGCGATGGAATGGCTCTCATCGTCAAGTGTGGCCCGTCGACCCGCCCGTCACGAGATCAACGCTGAGCGAGCTGGACGTGTCAAAGATTATTCACAACCCGAAATTGCGACACGATATCAACTTTGATCCCGAACTACACTTCAGACCCAATCTGGATGGAGAAAAGGGTCGCAAGAAGCAGGAGAGGGCGAACCAGTTCTGGGCGACAATGAAGGAGGAGCTGACCATGTTCCTCACCGATCCACCCAGCTTCTACGCCAAGCACGGCGAGGGTATCGACTGGACACTGCCGTCACTCCTCAAAGCCGTCAAGGATATTATCCAAACCCTGGTCCCTCAGCGTGACCGCCAATTTCTGGACGAGGGCCTCAACGTCGAGCTGCTGATGCAGCAATTTCACAAGGGGATTGCCGACCTGGAGAAGCTTGCACAGTGGCTCTCACATGTTCTCAAATCCCACTGCGCCCCGATGCGGGACGAGTGGGTTGACACCATGTACACGCAACTCAGCAAGGGCAACCGGGATTCGGATTTAGATCTGCTGGTGACGGGAATGCGCAGCCTTCTTAGCGTTCTGGAAGCCATGAAGCTCGATGTTGCCAACCACCAGATTCGATGTCTACGCCCCGTCCTCATTGAAGACACGACGCATTTTGAACAAAAGTTTTTCATCAAAAAGATCCAAGCCCGCAAGGTGGACATTAGTGGGGCGCGGGATTGGTACAAAGATGTCGAAAGGCAATTCTCGGCCTCACTTGCGGGTGGTGGCGGCAGTACCGACAGCGGCGGCGGCTGCAGCAGCGCTGCTCACAACTTGGGCGAGATGAGTCCCTTCTTTGAGGCCCTCTCTCGCTTGATCTTGCCCTCGTCTGCAGACAAGCGTGTCCCTAGTACATTTCTGTTTGACGAGGAGCGTATCATGAAGCTTCGATCCGACGTTGTCGATGCGATCAACTTGGATATCTGCATGCGCATGTACGAAGACCTCGAGCGCGTCGGCCGTTACAGCGCCACCATGCTCGGTCGCAATGGTCACCCTCTGGACGAGAACACATTCAACTTATCGTCACGTCCCAGTTCCGAGTTCAACTTCAACACGCCTTTATCCAGCTCAAGACCTTCAAGTCTTGTTCTCAGTGCTTCCGGCTCCTCGGCAGCATCATCCCCTCGCTCGTCCTTTACCATGCCTTCCTATGTGGCTCCTGAGAACAGCGAGTCGAGGTCAAAGGCCAAGACTGTCTACAACTCACTGGTCGCATTGCTCCAGTCAGCCACGCCATCGTCAAGGCATTCAAGCCGCTGGCATGTCATGGCGCCATCCATGGCGCTGCAAATCTTTCGATACACAAACGCGCCGTCTGAGCTACTGTCGACTTTTGAGGATAAGCTCATGGACAATATCTGCCGGGTTGATTCACAGATTTACATAGAGGTCGAACAGGCCTTCCACCGCAAATTCATGACGGAGCTATCCAACCGTGTTCGCGAGTACAAGTCTCTTTCTGGCCTTTCACTCTTTTCAGTCGCCACTGGCGGTCGTGTGTCTGGCGGCGGCGGCGGCAGCAGCAGCGCCGCCAATGCCGTCCGACACCTCGGATCAGGTCCTGCACGCGATGGACAAGATGAGGGAGGCATCGAGGACATGGCCACCCGCCTAGCCCATCTTGGTGTGCTTCACTGGCGTGTATGGGCTCAGCTGGCGTACGTCGTCGACAGCGAAGAGATGGCCGTGGAATGCACTTCTTAATCCACCCTGATCGGCCAGCTCATGAATCCACGACCACCAGTGCACATTGGAGAGCCATTTTCACGGGGACGCCTGCGCCTTTGCATGTGTCTCTTTTGTTTTTAGTTTTTACTCGCATGGCGGCGGTAGCTCATTTGGTTTACTTGTACATACATATGTACTCTTTGCGATCCACTTTTTCCTCTTTTTCATTGGGCTCGCGGCATTTTTTCTCTTCTCTTTGTTTGACATCATCATTTGCACATTCACCACTGTTTAATGCATCCCAGATCGAGACACCGCGATCGGAGTTTGATTGTAGATGGGGCGATTGACATCAGCGGGTTCACTTTCTGGCGTCTGCATTCTGGCTTCTCGTCCTGCTGTGTGGCTATTGATTTTCATGCTCGCGTCTTTGTCAAATTTTGTTCTTATAATCTGCATCCCTTTTTTTTTGTTTCATCTGCTCTGGGAGATCCCTGGAGCGGGGATCATCCTTGTTTTTTACCATCATTGTTTTTACCATCCTTGTTTTTTTCCCTTTTCTTTTTGTCAATTCATTCGTCGTCATTTGACTAGACTTGGCGTTTAGGGGAGTGCAGGATAGAAGGATTGGCACACATACAGCCATACACGTTAGGCCAGCTTCACAGCTGCTATGTAATACACGGGGAAGATGCAGTCGTATAGCATGACTTGGACATTTCATACGGGTTGGTTTGGGGTCGAGCAAAGCGGCCTGGGCGAGTGAGTAGAGGACTCTGCCTGATGGGAGGCGTCATACAGTATAGAGGGCGCTAGTCCACCAATATTATGTTGTTTCTTACATGCAGCCAGCAGGAGTGAATGTGTGTTGTGAGATGAAGATGTGAATATGACTAAATAGATAAATATAATCATGTAAATGTAGATATATAATATGAACACGCGAGCATAAAGATGTGAATCTTAAGACATGCATAAGTGAATACACAAGTACGTAACCACGTGGATACAAATGAGATGTGCCAACGCAGTTGACACCCTTAGTTTTCAGTTCCGCGAAGACCATACTGAGCGCCGCTGGAATAGGGCATGAGCATCAAGTAAATGGACTGGGCGTGTGATTGAAGAAGTACCGGATGCGTAACAGGATGCGGCGAAATGTCCGGACCGGATTTGGCTGGTATGCTCTGGCCGTCGCCGTCCGTCATAGTATCTGGGCGAGGGCATTCACGCGAGCATCGAGTCCGTAATTTAGCTTTTCTGGATCTTGGAGTCAGGATTTTAGGGTTTCCTCTGACGCGCTGTCCGTGCGGGACGGGCAGTGGCGTGGAAGTGTGACGATTTGATTGAGTTTTTTTTTTTTTTTTTTTTTTTTTTTTTTTTGTTCTTGCTTCCGTCCCCTACCCCGTCTTACCCCCGCCCCCGCCGGATCCGGGCCTCGCGAGCGCCGCAAAGCACGGCGCCGCCGGACAACTCCGCCAATGAAAATCCCGCACACGCCGTCACGGCAAGGGGTGGGAAATCAAGGGGTGGGAAAATCAAATTGAGCCCCTGAAAAAGTTTAGGAAATAAAGTTTTTTTTTTAGGCTGCCACGTGTTTGGCGTCATGGTGTCGGGTACGGCGCTCGCGTGTCGTGCGCCTGGCAAATGTGCTTCGCGGGGGGGATGATGTGGAGCTGGGATGCGGGTGAGCTTGATGCCGGGTATGACGTGTTCGAGGAGAATGATGCGGTTGTAATTGCGGACTGTTTATAAGAGAAGGGAAAGGGGGGGAGACGGATGGAGGAGGATTGACGGCCGTGTCTAGGTCCTTTCGTCGTAGCTATGCTCGCGGATGACGTGGACGTGGACGTGTGGGGAGTTGCAAGGACCTTGTACTCTTCCCACGGGCCTGACTACCCCATTTATATTCTTTAATATTATTATATATTAATTCTAGCTGCCCCATCTTGAACCCTCTTGGCCTCTACGTGAACTGGTTTCAAGATGTGTCAAGGCCACGGCGTCGAGTCGAGGGGTTTGTGGCGGCGGGCCTGACTGCGGGCGTGCCTGAGGGGCTTACCCATCTGAGGACTACGTGGGTTGTGCGGAAAATTGACTTATGAATACGAGCATGTTAGGAAATGAATCACGCCCTTTTTTCCTGCTCATCGGAAAATGAGCCGACGTGCGCTCACCGGTCTTGGTCATGGCGGCAGTCTGGGTCGTTTGTAGTAGTTGCTCCGTTACATGGCGTTTCCTCAGTCATCAATACGCCCGGAGGTCCCTTCCTTGATCTTTGTTTGAGCCCCGGGTCAAAGCACCCGGCGGGATGCTGAGAAGGGCAGCTATCCGTGGTATGTATTCGACGAAATAAAGAGTACCATAAGTGTATAGTGGCAGCAACAAGAGCACTTCTTTTGTGACTTTTCGATGACATGTTGATCGACTGGCAGCATATTGCTACGCCAGCAGTGGTTTTGCAACATCTTGCATCCCCACTTGCGAGCCCACGAGGAAGTAGAAGCTCATTAGAATGCGACGGAGATATGAATAGCTGTACGCGGCACGTGGGAGAAATAGCACAATTAAGCTCGCAATCTCTCTGACAAGGCGGCTCCGGAACCCGTGGCAACAGCGACCAACATCGCCTTCAGATGCCTCATGGCCAAGCAGAAGCGGCAGCAGAAGCCCCTTCTTTGTACTCAAGCATACGCTTCGTCCACCCTCTACCATGCGTCCATGGGGAGAATTCGGGCCAGTCATGAGGATCTCTTCTGCGAGCGCTCCTTACACCAAGGGGACTCTACATACGAGTCCAGTGTGTATGTTGTCTACACATCAAACATCAAGTCCATCCATGTGCCCCAACCGCGTCTTCTACATACCACCCATCATCAGCTCATCCAACCTACGCTCTCAAGTCATTAACCCCAGCCCGAAAAGAAATCTTGTTTGCAAAAACAGAAATTCCTAAACTGCCGAGAGCCAAGAATCGAGTAAACGACATAAAACAGGCCGCAAGTCCAGCCTTTTTATTTTATTTTTCAACTCCAGCAACCTGGCTGAAATGAACAAAACGTTACCTCTTCCAGAAGACGATGCTGGTTCTGCTCGACTTTTCATCACATTTTCCAAATCAGTGCAGTCATGAGTGCAAGTTTATGTACCTGGCTTTGCCCGTTCTCGACGTACACCGGATGCCCTGCCATTATAAAAAGCAAAACGAGTAATCATAAGTATTTATGTTTAAAGTCATCATCCAAACAAGACTCCTATACTGTCTATGCACCAAAAGTGTCCTCCAAGATAAAATCCTATGACAGGAAGAAAAGCATCCCCAGCAATATATATAAGAAGCGGAATAAAAAAGAAAAAAGCCAACGGCAATAAGACAAAACAAAAGGGTAATGAACCTCTATTGTTTTCACGAATTTTCCTTTCTTCTTCCGTGGTCCAGTCTTTCCCCGTTGCTCATAGAAAAAAAAATAGTAACTCCTTATGTAAAAATTTTCCCAACGTCGTCTATTGAAGCCCCCCACCAAAAAAAAAATGAAGACAAAACGAAAAACAGAAAGAATAGGAGACAAAAACAACGAATTCATTCTCGTGTTCTTGTGGGAACCTGCGTAGGGTTCAAGGGACGTGGTGGCTTAGCTGGGCCGGCAGTGCCATGCTATACATTTTTGAAAAGGATGGCTTATAGACGCAAAACTGTAGCGAGGGTGAGCGCTGCGATATGTGACGGAGGACGATAGTGGCGGCGGCGATAATGAAGAAGAAGATGATGATGATGAGTTGGTAGGGATCCAAGAATATAAAAAACGGTAAAATCCGGTAAAAAAAAGAAGAAGAAGAAGAAAGGTTGAGCTTCGTGAAAGAAATAACGCGCCGTGAGCAATCATTCGCCATCGAGAACACGCGAATTGACATGTCAGGAATATTGGAGTTGTCGGTTCTACCGCGGGCTCAAAGGACTCCTGCCCGGCCCTTGGCTGCGTTTTAACCGCGTCAATTCTTCCTCCAACTTGCGACATCGTGTTCGTTCCTCCTACATACCAAAAAAAAGTCAGTATTTGTGATTTGGTTGATTGTGGCTCGTCCACCTTTTAGTAATGGGGACCAAACGAGGCAATGAATGTTGTGTACGTACCCTGAGGTCCTCCTGGAACTTCTTGCGCTCTTCCCTCATCGTTGCCCTGAAGCGCTCGCTCAACACAGACGCGCCGGCGCCTTGTCTGGCGCCTTCGCCGTGGATCTTGAGACGTTCGCCGTCCAGCTCCTCTTGCAGCTTGGCCATCTTATCGCGCGCCTTTTCAAGCTCTGTTTCAAGTGATGTCCTGACGGCCAGTGCCTCGTCCAGCTTGGTCTCGACATCTGCCTTTTCCTTTTCGGACCCAATCGTCTCCTTGGTCACGCTCTCCAGCTCCTCTACCGTCGCACTGAGCTCCTTTTTCAATCTGTCAACCTGGTTCTGAAGCTTGAGACTTTCAGAACTTTGCTTGATGGCGGCCACCTCTGCTGCTCGCTCTGCACGGGATCCATAAGCGCCGTCCAGCTCTGCCCTAGCAATCGTCACTTCCGTCTTGAGCTCCGCAATCGTCATGTTGAGCAGATCAACTTCATCGTCCTTTACCCTGAACTGTTTCGTCTTAACCGCCAGTTCCTTTTTGAGCTCCTTGGCCGTCTCCTCGGCCGCCATCTTTTCCTGCGTCAGGGCTGCCACCTGTGTGGTGATAACCGCCAGTTCCTTTTCTAGCTTCTTAGTTGTCTCTTTGGCAGCCGACTTCTTGTCCTGCGTTATGGCTTCCGCCTGCGCAGTCACCTCTGCCAGTTTCTTTTCGAGTTGCTTCGTCGTCTTGTCAGAAGTATTCTTCTCCTGTGTCAAGGCTGTCACCTGCGCAGTCATGTCTGCCAGTTTCTTTTCCAGTCCCTTGATCGTCTTATCGGCCGTTGTTATCTGCGCAGTCGTGTCTGCCTGTTTCTTTTCCAGTTCCTTGATCATTTTGTCGGACGCCTTCTTCTCCTGTGTCATGGCTGTTACCTGTGCAGTCATGTCCGCCAATTTCTTCTCGACTTCATTCGCCGTTTTGTCCATCGCATTCTTTTCCTGCGTCAACGCCGCCATCTGCGTGGTGATTTCCGCTAGCTCCTTTTCGAGCTTCTTGGTTGTCTCAGTGGCGACATTCCTTTCCTGCGTCAGCGCTGCCACCTGCGTAATCATGTCCGCCATCTTTTCTTCCGTGCCATGGGTTCCCGATCGAGCCGTTGATAGATCCATTTCTGCCGACGCCAGACTGTCCTGGGCAGCCTGAAGATTCTTCTCGAGTGCTGCAATCTTGTCGTCTCTTTCCTGAACGCGTTCGGAGGCCGCCTCCAACGCTTCGCCGGCGGCATTTCTGGCTTCCTCCAGATCTGCCATGGTCTCGGCCAGCATCTTTTGGGCGTCGATGGCGTCCTTCTCCGCGCGGCTGAGCAGCTGGCGACTCTCCTCCAAATGTTCTTGTTTAAGAGCCAATTCTTCATCCTTTTCGGCGTCGGATTTGTTATTGAGTTCGCGCTGCTGCTTGATTTGTCGCTTGAGAACGTACTTTTGGTCTCTCAATGTCAAGGCCTGCGCATGCATCCACTGTACCCTGTTGGAGAAGGACTCCAACGAGTATGGCTCTGCGGTGTCGAAACCCTCGTCATCAGACATGTCCTCGTCATCCTCGGGCAGACCCTTGTCAACTCGGTTCCGGCGGCGATCGTCTTTGCGCTTCTTGGCTTCTGAGAAACCTCGTTGAAAAGACTCCCACAGGCCAATGAGCACAGGTCCCGCATCGTCATTTGCAAACGATGAGCTGTCGTTTCGAGAGAGCTGGGCGTCAATGGACCGAATGGACTCTTCCAGATAGACCATTTGGCCGTTGACGTCGGTTTCCGATGGAATCGTCGTGGGTGTGTAATGAGGGTCAGCCATCATCAGCAGATCGCGAAGCTGTAGGTTGATGGCTTCAATGCGCTCGCCCATCTGGATATCGCCAGTGCCGCCGCCAGTGCCGCCTCCGCCGCCGCCACTCGAAGAATCTTGCTCGGCCTGTACCGCAACCAAGCCGCTCTCGAGATATTCTACCTGGTTCCAGAGCAAGTCTTCCAGCTTGTTGTTCGGAGTCGCGGAAACCTGCGGCGGCTCATCGTAGTCATGGTTGACTTCTGGGTTAAATCGAACAATGGTATCCCGAAGCGACACATTTAAGCCTTGAAGCTTGTTCAGAAGCCCATCGGTCTGATTTCGCAAGGATGCGTTCTCCTCCCGCATTCGATCCAGCTCCACGCGCATCTGATTTTGTTCGCGGATCGGCGACTTGAGGGGGATCTCAATTGCGTTCTTCCGAGCGCGCTCCATGCCATCGAGTTGATAGCCCGAAGGATCGTCGAAATATGTGTCCTCGCCCATCTGACCTGAAATACTGTTCCGGCCGTGAGAGTATGCATATAGGCTCTCGGGACTGCCAGGAATTCCATTTACCGTGTAGCCGTTTTGTGGCGACATCTTCTTCTTGGACGCCTTATGTGTCAGCTGTAGAATGGCCGCCGTGTGCTCCACGATTTTTCGGTGTGGGATCAACAGTCGCTTTTCGAGTTCGAGCAGCTCCGATGCCAACTCATCGCAATTCCGCTCGCATTCGATCCTCTCGCGCTCGGATTCCTCGGACCGATAATCGTCCGCGCCACCGGCTCCCTGGTCAAGCCTGGCCATGGACGCGGCGGCATCTCGATACTTGCGTTGAATGGCGAGGTTGGATTTCGTAGATTCCACGCGCTGCGAGAGTAATTCAGCCTGCTTCTTCAGTTCATCCACCTCCTCTTGTGACAAGATTTCGTATCCCTGGCTGTCCAAAAGCGCCGTTTCGGTGAGTAGATGAATCTGGATCGGGTCCTTCAGATCAACCCGCGCCGAACGCGGTGTCGGTGTCGATTCATGGGTCTGAAGAGAAACGACATGCATCAGCAATCCTCCTGTATTTATTCCAGGAGGGGGAGAGAACGAATCGTCTGCTGGCTATAGTTGCGAGAAAAGAAAAAGTAACAGAAATCGTACCTGGCTGAATCTTGTGTCATCTTCAAGTGCCTCATTCATGGTCCTGTCCTGGATAAATGAGTCGTTTTTACTGTTAAGACTCAGAGCAGAAGGCGACAGGTTGGCAACCCCGTAGTCGTTGGGATTCCTACCCGTCGGGTACCTGTTCATACTACACCGTAGTCGTAGTTGTTTTGGCGTTTCTCCTCTCGTTTACACATATATATTCATGAGTATATCCAATGAACAGAAAAAAAAAAGAGAAAGAAAAACACGGAAAGAAAAGAAAGAAAATTCTCGAGCAGCGCAAACCAGAACGCGCGCTAAGAAAAGAGAGTAATCGTTAATTTACAAAAGCGATGCCTCGAGCTACCGAATAATCGACTGCTCGGCGTGGCAATGAGGCGCGTCTCCCTCTTTTTAATCGACTCGGTCAAATTGTTGAAAGTATATCGCGATCCCCTCCCTCCCCAAAAGAAAGAAGAAAAACGAAGAAGAAAAACAAAACCGTCTCCAATTGCGAAGGTATTCGGCGCGGTCCAAAACAACGAAGAGCAGGATCGTAAAGCGGCGATAGTAGTAAGAATGACAGGTTCGAGTTAAACGGTCGAGGTCGACGGAAAAGCGGGAGCAAAAAGGGAAAAGAAAAAAAAAACGTGAGAGACGGCAGTGGTAGGAGAGGATCGCGGGGTATAGCCTTATGTCATGGAGTTGACGTTGACGGCAGAAGCGGCCAGGAGGATGGTGAACATTGAGAGTCTGGGATTGGAGTCCTGTATGTGGAGGCACGCGGAAAAGGAGACGGCGACTTTTACGGTTTTACGTCCTAACTGAGTCTAGGCCAGCGACACGATGGGTGGGAGGTGCACAGAGAAGTGGGTCCAAATGTCTTCTTGAATGCGACTCAGCCCTGGCAATGTTTCTTTGCCATTAATTACAACCATCAATCAATCATCGAAGAGCGGATTCGTGAAGCCTTGCGTCAAGATGAGCATACCTGGCCTGTCAGTAAATGCATCCATACCCCCCTCTCCTACCACGGCTGAATGTGGACGATGTACATACAGTACGCACCCTGAATGATTAGCCACCTTCACAAGCCCTACCGCGGAAGCAACGTATGCCACGTCCCCTCTGCTTAGCACCTTATTATACGTGACCTTGGCTAAAGGATATGATGGTAGGGGTACTTTTCTAGCTTGAACCTCTATAATTTAATTTATTTAGTAAATTTCCCCGCGTTTTTCATAGGTACAGGTGGCTAATCATTTCCGGTGTGTTCTGTATGGTTTCCTCTCTTGTTTCTGCCGCGGTTCCCGGCAATATCACCTCAACCCATGCGCAATATTTCGGAGGACTGCTATCTATCCAGACTGGGATCCTTGATTCCTTTGACCGTGAGATCCACCCAACACTTCCAGCGTTCCCAATGCCCAGTGGGCCACCAGCACCAGACATTTCGTAGCGAGCAAGCACGAATGACGACAGCCTGTGCGCAGGCTGAACGTCATCCGTGCACCAGAAAACGAGATCTTTTTCGTTTCACCAAGATACTGACGTCGTCCAATGCATTCAAGCTAGCCACTGAGCCAAGGGGCAAATCTGTGCCCTCGACCCATCCCTGCGGGGCTTGGCTTCCTAGGGACATTCCAAGACGCAACGTGGCGTGTCTATCCTGATTGAGATCAGATCAACGATATCCAAGTCGAACCCGGGAGACAAACATGGGCGTTGGGCGGAAGACTCGATGTCATAAAATCAACCGCCGCATCTTAACAAGAGACGCCGCGCTCGCTAGGGTCTCATTGACAAGACATGGCTGAATGCTTTAGCCGACCACAACGGAAACACATCTGGTTTCGTACAATAATTTACATGCAAAACGCTTGCTAAGTAAAACCATTCATACCGCACATGGACTAGGCTACAGAGCTTCCCGAAACTGGTCCACAATCTGCTGGCCCATGGTCCGTCTACGGTCCGCCTGCTGGCCTTCAGACTGCACTCCGGTTGATGCACCAGTGGCCGGCACAGTTTCCCCCTCAAGCCGCCTTCGCAGGCCCTCGAACTCGGCGCTGCGCCTGTGGGAAGAGTGTCCCACCATCCAACCAGCCAATCGCCATGAAACGAGGGAAGTGGGCAGCACGCCGCCTCGCCATGCATTGCCAGCGACCCAACCAACAAAGGCGCCGAGTATAGATCCAGGCCATTGCAATAGTGACAGATGAATAGCAATGGCATATTGATAGGACTTGTCGGATAGCGTCACACCAGACGAGGCATTGACCTGGTTGTTTTGCGATGTGGCCACGCGGTACTTGTATACGTGAGGCACCATGGCGTGGTATTGAGCTAGGATAGCAAAAATGATCGGTGTTGGGCCCGCAGGCATGTAGTTGAAGAGGCCGGCTGATAATGGTCGTAGAGTGGTCATAATGATTGGCGGGATAATTGCTGTGACGAGCGACGAGACGATCAGGAACGACTTGAAGCACTTGTCAGTCTTGATGCACGTTTTTGTTTGCAGTCTCAAAAAAAAAAAGAGGTGACATATCGTGAAACCTACCGCATACTTTCGTGAACCCCACATGCGTTCAACGACCCGTAAATTATATAGTGACATGGCAGCAAACAAGACCTCGGTCGAGTTGGTATAACATAGTTGATAGGTGAGCAGCCTCCATAGTTGCCGATACTTCCACAAGTGCGTGTCGATGGAGATGTAGAAATAGTGCTTGACGTCAAGCATGCTGGCGCCTATTGACGCAGAAACAAGACCAAGGACCAGCAATCTGGTGACAGGAGCGTTTGTGAAGGTCATCGCAGCTTTCGTATGGCTGTGTCTGGGTCGTTTTGGGATGGTATGTCTAGGTCGATAACCAGGTAGGAGACAGTATGTATATGTTGTTATTGGCGCATACTGGTAAGTGGCCAATTCGAGCGCCAGCAGATTCCAACTCCTTTCTGTCTTTCTTTCTTTCTGGCTGGAAACCGGGACGAGGAAAGAGCCTTGTCGCGCAAGGATGGCCTGTCGCGCGCAAGTGATGCGTTTGGGCTAGATACCGCGGATGCCGACCGTTATGGGCTAGTTGGAGGTTGGAGTGGGTGTAAAGATTTGAGGTTGAGACTGGAGATCTCTTGGATTGCGTCGTGGCCTGGCCCGCCGTTCCAGATTGGGGACACACATGCATGCAGATTCCAGAATGCCACGGCCCACAATGGCAACTGCCGATGACGAGCGTCACGTGCGGCCTGCCTGCCTGCCTCGAGTCTGGTCTGTCTCTGCAATGGTCAATGTGCAATGTCGTTCGGCGCCGACGGAAAGACGGGATGGGATAGATGTCTTGCAGGGGCCTGTAGGGGCTTGCCGTGACCATTGTTAAACGACACACCCGAAGCGGGCGCTCCGAGTAGAATAAACCGAGTAAAGATTGGAACTGACCAGATTTTTTTCCAAGTCGGAGATGCTAGCTTTGTGACGATGTCGGGTAGGATGAAAAGTCCAGCGTGTCTCTCTTCTTCTTTTCTCCCTAGCTTACATTTTGACCCTGCACAGCAAGACACAAACCAGCACCACTCAATATGGTCAGGTCTGGCCCTTGATAAGGTTCAATGCTCAACTCAATGTTGGATGTTGGTAGTTGCCTCGCAAAGCACCGGCAAGCCAGACCTCCTGAGACTAGACCGACCTGTCAGACCTGTTCACGTGCAATGCAGGTCCAAGGTACCTACCTTGGTACTAGGTACCTACCTATCTACGAGGACCTAGGCACGTCCTCGTCGACTTGTGACTTGCACACGCAAACTTCACCCAAGCAAGGAATCTCCCTTTTGCATCCTACCCATCCCATCTCATTATCCCATGTACTCCCTACCCCGATTACTTTATCTCTTCCAACTTCACAGTACTCTGACTTGGCATCATTGCATCATTTCACCCGTGCGTCAGTGTGATTGTGATTGCGCACCTACAGCTCGTCGTCTCGGCATAACTTGACCTAGCAACAAGCATCCGCATCACCACCCGGGTGTCCTCGACGATAGTTTTACACCAGACACATCTTTTCCCACAGCAACGTTGCATGAATAAACTTTTTGATCAATTGTTAGCGGCCATCGATATTTCGGCGTCTTAACCATATTTGAGTTCTGCTGGTGCGAGGCTTCAGCGCGTCGTCCACCAGCACTCTCACCGAACCTCGAAAGCATCTCGTAGCATCACGACGCAACGTCGCTCCAAGTTTGCCCAGTACGACGTGGTGTTTCGGCGTACTTTTTCATCACATCGAAGAGGTGGTAGGCTCGAAGGAGATATAATATGCCTCTCGCTAATGTCGGTTCCGTCGTTCTGCACCAAATTCTCTTCCTCACCCACATGGTTTACATGAACTTGGCATTTGCCCAGGTTGAGCCCGGCTTGCTCGTTGTGCTATACTTCGTGTCAAAGCTTCTGGCCCGACGACCGGAAGATTTGGAGCCGGCAATATGGCCACCAGCAACTATGCCCAAGTTCTAAACGCCGCCAACACTCGCCCAAGTGCACCTCGATGCCACCATGAGTCTCCTAGTGATGAAATACTGCCTGCCTTCTTCTCATCGCCACCTCCTACGTCTGGCCTCCCGATGGAAACGCTATCCCTTTCGTCTACATCTCCAACCCTGACAAAGCTGCCGAATTCCGCGTCCCCTCTTCGTCCTCGAGTTTCCTTTCGCTCGCAATCCCTGCCGTCAAATCGGTCCAGCATTCAGAACGTCATAAACAAGGCGGATACCTTTCGCTCTGTGGAAGGGGTGAGTCTGAAGGATCGCATCGCATGTTACCAATGGACATACTTTGCAATGGTACGTATGGATGAGTAGATTATCTGTGCCAGTAGATACGGACTGACTGGCTGACGAGAGACTGCGCAGACCATGGCAACGGGTGGTGTGGCCAATGTGCTCCACGCATGTAGGCATGACCCTTATCCCCTCCCCAAAAGGAAAAAAAAAAGTCTCATCTCGAAGGCCAGAGATTGCGCAACTAACATCACGTCATAGCATATTATCGAGCTGGCTGGATCACAACCGTTGGCCTATGCTTTTGCCTTTTGAATGTGGCCTTGTTCATAATAAACTGCGTCTTGCTCTCGTGCCGATTCTACATCCGTCCTGGTACTTTTACGAAGTCATTTACTGATCAGGTGGAATCACTTTTCATACCGGCTTTTGTGAGTCTTACCAGTACCTAAGATCCCTGCGGAAAGGAAAAAACAAACCTCTGAGGAATTGTGCCTAATAAGTGACAGTTTGTTTCGTGAGCAACCCGCAAAAAGTAGTTGGTTGCATGGACTAAGTATTTGCCCGCAGCATTGCCATGATCCAAATCAACATTTGCGAGTATTGGGTTCCTCATTGCGGAGCTTGGCTGTTACGGACTGTACAGGTTTGTTTTTGGATATATGTTGGCTTGAGTGCTGTGGCCAGTGCCGGCTTGTACCTTATCCTCTGGTCGACCCTGTATGTGCCTACTTGCCAAGTCTTAAATCTGCTTTTCAAGTCACAACGTTGTTCGTGGCTGACGTCTGGTCGATAGAGCTTTCCCCATCCACATGATGACGCCAACCTGGGTTTTTCCAGCCTATCCGCTTCTGCTCACATGCCCCTTCGCGGCACATCTCATTGACTCTGCAGATGTCGCTGGACATCCACTTGTAATCAACAAGACTGCTATAGCTCTATGTGCAACCGCCACACAAGGGACTGGCTGTCTGATTGCCTTTATGATTTCAGCAGCCTTCATTTACCGTCTCATGACGCAAAAGCTGCCTCGAGACATGCAACGGCCTGGTGTGGTGAGACTGCCCCTTGTTGATGAAGGAAACCTGCTCTTGTTGTCCTTGTCACGCGACTGACTGGTGCCAGTTTATCTCTATTGGACCATTTGCATTTACAGCCGCTGGAATTGGTGCGCATACATCACTGTTTGACGTGTGTCTGTAGCTTGACTAACATGGACAGCGCAACTCGGATCCCAAGCGAAGAGCATCATTCCTGACAATTTCCTCGACACGCCCGTCACGGCTGATGTGATTAAAGTCGTATCTGTGCTCGTGGGATTATGGCTCTGGGGCCTCGCAATGTGGTTCTTTCTCGTGTCCGTCGGCTCGTTATGGAAGTACACAAGCGGAAGCCACAACATGCCATTCCAGATGACGTGGTGGTCGTTTGTGTTTCCCAACACAGCCTTGGTAAGTAGCCAAGAACTGATGCATGGCAGCTTGAAACTAGCGAGCTCAATAATGAACTAACCGACGATCACTCCATCTCACTCCTTCCCTCCCAAAAATAGGTCGTAGCCACAGAAACAATGGGCGATGTCTTCAACAACCGCGCCATTCACCTCGTTGGTGCAGTCTTGACTATCTGCCTGATAGTAGTCTGGATCGGCGTCTTCGTCACCATGGTGCACTGCTTCCGGACGAGGAAATTACTCTGGCCCCAGGACGCCTATGTCTAGTCGACGAGGACGGGGTCCCGATCCTTTACACGTCCCAATGTCTCTTTGCTGCACTCTGGGCTGCCGTTTGGTGTGTGATGTGATATCAGGGGGACTGGCGGTACGGTACTGGTGCTGCCACGAACACGGGCGAGGCTTTTAGTCCTGCATCGATAACCTTTGATGTTCTATTCGTTTCGGAGGCACGACATCCTATAGTAGCAGTAGTGGTAGTAGTACGAGCATACGATAAATGATACATAAACAGCGATCCGTATCTACTCGTCGCAGTCGTCTGTCGTGTCCGTGACGTCTCTAGTTCTTTTTTTTTTCTGTTTTTCTTTCTTTTTTTCTTTCTTCTTCTCTCATCATCTTTTTTTTCCTGCCCTGCAGAAATAAAAAAGACCATCCCTTTGTTTTCTTTGGTGCTCGTCACTCGAAATATTACACATACGTCCGGTCCTTCTCCGCTCCATCATTTTCATGCGAGCAACCGCTCGGAATTTTTCCATCCCAATTCCGAGGCCTCCCCGTATTAATACTGATATTGACAAAACCAGAACTAATAATGAGCCACATACACTATTGCCGCCACCGTAGCAGCAGCCATAAACGCCCACGTCGCGAGAAATTCCTCTAGCGAATCCATGTTGATCATCAATGTGGGCGTTGAGGCTGCTGAGCGCGAGCGCGAGATTAGAGGCCAGAAGATGGAGGTGGATAAAGGGATGGACATGGACATAGGGATTTGAGAATCTGAGTTACAGAAATAATTCCGACTGTTCACCTAGATCTTCGGCTTGGGCTCAGCACTAGGGGCTGTAGCGTCGAGATTAATGGTAACTTGGCCTGTTTTGGGGGCATCGCCGAAGAAGATGACTTGGACGGTGAGATCGTCTCTGACGGGAAGTTAGTCCAGCTCAAATTGGTGGTTCCATTTCAGTGTGAAAGAGGGGAAGAAAAGAGCAAACGAGCGGCACACGAGCGGCAACTCATGGTTTTGTTCACGGCGGAGGGGGGTTGAAAAAAAGTCAAACAAGGAAATAGAAAACATAAACGTAAACGAACAAAGAGCAAGGGATTTCTTGTTGCGCAGAGGAAAGGTAGACATACCTATATCGTCTTGAGAACGGAGCAGGAAGAGTAAGCAACGCACGAACTTGCTCGTCGTTGGTGCCTCCCAAAGCGTTTCTGACAAGGTGCGTTGCGACATTATTGTCCTTGACGGTAAAGCGGTCTTTTGCAGCAGGATCGATGCCCCATTGCTGGACACGGATGGGCGTCCTTTGACCGTCGTGAGAGGAGGAAAAAGACGACTTGACTTCTTCGACTGGGAGAGGTTTATTATTGGATGCGGAACCGAATATTCTGGACCAGACTGCGTTGAATTGGGAGGTTGAGGAGGAGGAGGGGGATGTGGCGGCAGCTTGGGATTCGATCCATTGGCCTACCAGGCCAACCACTTCTTCATTGGTGAGCATCTCCCAGAGACCGTCGGTCGCGAGGACGAGAAAGTCGCCGTTGGAGGGGTTGATCTTTGTGGTTGTAACGACGGGCTCAGCCGTGACGTAGGGGGGGGTCTTGAGTAGTGGAGAGGGCGAGCGTCCAAAAAAGCCGCTGCGAAGCTTGCCGGCCACGTCACGGCTCCATTTGTAGACAGCATCGCCAAATGCACGGGTTGGTTCCAGACCGCCGAGGACGCGACCGTTGCGGATGACGTTATCTTCGCCCGGATGCTCCCTGCGCATGCGCGACACTTCGTCTGGGTTGCCGCCCGTCTGGTCCTCGGAAAGGGCTGTGGCGGTCCATTTACCCGAGTTGGAGCGGCGGCCGAGGACGGCACGGGAGTCACCAGTGCAGGCTACGCGGAGAAGATTGCTGCGGCTGTCGTAGAAGGAGAGCAAGGCGCAGGAGCCTGAGAGGGCGGGCTGAAGCAGTTCGGCGGCCACGGCCTTGGAGCTAGCCTTGAAGACCTTTTCCACGCTCTTGTGTACAATTTCGTTGTCCAGGCGGTTAAAACCTGTCTTGATGGCAAGATCGATGGCTTCGTTGGGGGGTAAAGCTGCCTGGGCGGACTTGTATGTTTCGTTGAGCTCTCGCGCGACGTAGCTAATGAGGCTCTCTCTCAACGTCGCTGATGTAGTCCAGCCGCTGGAAGAACAATCAGTGAGCTTCAATGGCAAAGATCATTTGGGAAAGGGGGTAGGGGGGGGGGGCGCCTACGAATGGCCATCGAATATGCCCCAGAACATCCAGTCGCTGCGTGCTCCCTCCACGCCAGCAGATCGGCTAGGCACTTCGACAATCTTTTCGGCGTGGTCATCCTCAATGGGATCGTTGCTCGGCAGCTGCACCAAATCATATCTGGTGACACCCTGGCCACGATTGACCGAAAAGGACTGTTCCAGGCTCCGCAGCTTCTCCGTTGCCTGGTCCGAGGTCAACATTTCGACAATGCGGCGACCGTCGGCAGTGGGCTTGGAGATGGGCACTTCGCCTACTATGGTGCCTTGGCGCAGCTCGTCTGCTCCGACGACAAGGATGGTACGCGTGGGCAAGGCATCGGCTCCCTGCGTCGAGGTGGAGGTCGAGCTGAAGCTGCGAGGCACAGACGGTGCAGCTGTACCGTTGGTCAGATTGTACGAGTACCAGGCGCCGTAGCCGAAGGCAATACTGGACACGAGAGCGAAAGGCAGACGGCGAAAGTACATGGACGACCTCAAAGGCTCATGCGCGGCGTTGGGTGTGCGATCGATGTGCTGGGTGGTGCCCGGACACAGGGGTCGTGAGAGTCGTGAGGCGCGGGAGAGGTTGCGGACGGCGCTAACGTATGTGGTTGTTGTCCGAAACGCTCTGAAGGCTGCTTGGTTCATTGGATCGGCGAGGCGAGGCGTGAGGGCAGGGCTGTCGCGGACTTTGAGAGCTAGAAGAGCTCGCTGATGACGACGATGAAGGAGAGACGGGAACAAGACCTCGTTTTGTCCTTTGGTTAGCGCCGCTACGTGGCAGAGTACGACTTGGGCTGCCCAGTGAGCATGGGTGACAGGGTTTGTGGAGGACAATAAACGGAGCAAAAGCGTGAAGGGCAGGGAGCTCGAGAGAGCATGAATGGCTCAAGGTGTAAATGGCACAAGTTGCAATTGTGTGGGATGGATGAAGTAAGGTTGAGGATGAGGTTGAGGTCTGGTCCGTCAAGTCAAGTCAAGTCAAGTCAAGACGGAATATCAACGATGGGGCAGGCAGGACTGACCCATGCAGGCAGCTGCGTCGTGGCAAGGCAGCTGCAGCCGGTGCCAGCGTGGGGCGTCGTCAGTGTTCAGTCAGCCTGGAACTCGTCTGGGACTCGACCGGGACTCTCAAGACTGGGTCGGGTCGCCTCTGACTTGACACCAGACACAATACATATAGCAGCATATAGACAAAGGCCAACGTCTAAAGACCTAGAGGCGACGATGAAAGACGGGAGACAGCCCCTCATCGCCGCGCCACTCCTCCCATCGTGATGATTCTGCAACTTCCGAACCCTGCTCGTGAACATGTCCTGTCCGCCATGGACCACCACCCAGCCATATCTCATCACATGCCCGCGGCTGTCCCTCACGCACCCCAGTCGGTGTCCACGACTCCACAACATCTAGACCCCATCAATCCCGTCACTCCGTCACGGCCAAGTCCTGTTGTATACTTACTACTCGCTCTCACTCACTTTCTCACAACCCTCGTCAGACCAAAACTCATCCATTCCCCGTCCAACGTTCCGCCCTTTCAGCAAACACCAATATCAACGTGTCTCATTCACGCAATGCACCCCTCCGAACCGCCCATGGCCCTCCAACCCACGGCCCCCCTCCCCGGCGCCGACCGCATCCGGTCCCTGCAAGATGATGACGATATATTCCACGCCTTTGATGCATACCCCTGGAAAAAGGACAAGATTTTCCTAGTAAGAGCCTCATTTTTTATTCTCCCATCGTCGGACCTAGCACGTTGGTTTTCCGATTCTAGTTTTCTTCTTCTTCTTCTTTTTCATCCCTTTCTTTCTTCAACGGGCTATTCGCGCTATGCATGTATTCTAAGCATATATATATTCACCCACACCCACGCTTGAACAAACAAACACACACACACACACACACACATATATATATATATAATACATGTACATATAAAAAAAACGAAGAATCCCTAACAACCTCCAGTCCGGCCTGTCAGCCATCCTCGGCCCCCCAGACTCCTCCTCCAACGGCTCCCCAGCCGACATGGCCATCCACGCCCGCATCTTCTACTACGCCAAGCGCATAGGCGTACAGGTCGATTTCGCCGCCTACAAAGCCTGGCTGGCCCAGAACCCGCACCACGCGCCCCCTCAAGTCCTACCAGAAGAATATCTGACGTCGTCGTCACCATCGTCAACTCCCCCAGCATCAACACCACCGTCATTCGAGACCATCACCACCACATCTGAACTATTACTTCCATGGCAGCAGGCGGCTCCCAAGGCAGATCTATACATTGACAGGAGCGCCGCTGCCGAGAATGCCGCAGACGGCCAGCCGAGCTATCCCATGGGCTTTGCTGACATGTTAAAATTGCTGCAAGAAGGCAAGGAAATTCCTGGGATACGGCAGATTCCCAACACCATTGCTAGAGATGCTGTATGTTCTTGTGCTTATGCCCTCCTTTTTTTTTTCTTGTCCATATGGACCATCGTCTTATAACTCAAAGATTTCTTCCTCTTACTCCCCTTCTAGTCTGTCAAACCCGTCGGGGCAAGAGCTGCTCCGAGGAAGCCTTGGGAGAGGAATTCCACCCAGCAGGCTCCAGAGTCGAGTCTTCCCAAGGCTCTCGACACAGAATTCCCCTCTCTTGATGCAGATGCAGATCCTGTTGGACCTTTATCCCTCACCGAAACTGCAACATCCTGATGTCTTCATCTTTGACCTGCTTGCTGCCAATCATGACCCACGCATATCGGGAAGGCGTTGTTGATTTCACAACTTCATCAGTGTGAATTAAGTGAGACTACCCATCAATCAATCCTCGTACATCAAATGAAAACTTCCTTGGGCAACCTCTATCCCGACCCCTTCTCTCCACCAACATTCAAACACATAGCAAAATGCAAATTAAAGCAAAATTCCTATATTATGCAAAGGCGATAATGACTTCAAGATCTGAATAAAAAACATGGGAATAGCATTCCCCCAGGACTCCTTTCCCCGGGTCTAACCCTAACGATATGCTCCCCCAAACCGTGCACCAGGGCCCATCCTTCCGCCGCTCATGCCAGGACCGACACCAGGACCAGGTCGAGTGGTAACGGCATGGTTGGTACAAAGCATGCCGACTCGGGAACCAAACTTGGATCCGCGGAGAGACACCATGTGCTTGCGGATATGTGCTGCCACTATCTCTCGATGCTGAGGCGTGGCATTGTTCAGGATCCACTGCACAAGATAGTTTCCATATTGGTCACTTGCGATATCAATCAAGGGAATTCGAGTCCGATCCAGCCGACCTTCACACACACGGTCTAGATATCGGCCCAAGAACTCGCCGCTGCCAATTTTCAGACACTTTTCCACCACTTTGGACGCAAACTGGTCAGTACTGTATTCGGCCGCGTAGCGGATGACGTGGTCAACGGCCCTGCTACGGTCCGGTGGTGCCCCGTGCTCGCAAATGTGCTGAATGCACCAGTTGCCAAATTGGCCATGAGCCACGATATCAATGTTGGCGAGAACTTCTTCAATGCAGGGACGCTGGTAGAGTGCGAGAAGAAGAGCAACAAAAAGGGCAAAGGAAAAAGAAAATGATTAGACGTCTGTACCAATCCTATGGACTTTCCAAGTCAGTCAACTCACCTTGTCTTCCTCCAAACAATTCTCAAAAATATTCTGGACAACAAGGCTGCCCGTTTCGCCCAAAGCTACTTCATGCCACATGCCTCGCAAAGCTTCGTTCACGTATTTCATAATTTGAGGCGGAGATTCGGTCCATCGAAGCTCAAAAAGCTTCTGCCATACATGGCAAGCATATCGATGTATAACTGTTTCGGGAATGCGGCGGAGCAACTCGTGCACCATGACGGCCTTGTACTCTTCTGGCACTGAGTCAAACGCCTTTTGCACCACATGACATCCAAATGGGTCCATGGATAAGTTGAGCGTGTTGCCGCGGATGGCCTGAGCAATCTTAATTACCTGCTCCGGCGTTCCGTGCTCAAAGCACCGCTGAACAAGAAAATTGCCAAATCTGTTCACCATGAGTGGATATGCCTGTGCCACGATAGCTTCAACAATGTCGTATTTCTGATCAGGAGTGCCGACTTTTAACTTTTGCTGTAGGAATATGGAAGCTTGCTGATCATTGTTGCACACAATCTTGTCGACAATGTATTTCCAATTGCACGTTACATTACGATCGAGAAGGCGACGATAATTCAGTGGCTCAGTAGGAGGCAGGTATGTCGGGCCCTCCGCAGCAAGTGCCTGCTTTTTTATGTCAAAATCCGTATCAAAATCATTTGCAAGAGTGACTCACTTCGTTTTTCCAGCTTGTCTTGGATGTAAATTCAGACGCATGAGGAGACAGTGGTGTCCCGACGGGCTGTTGCTGGTAGCCGGAATAACCTCCAATGCCCAGCGCACCTAGTCCTGGAGGAGGAGCTAATGATCCCGATGCCATGGCTCCTCCTCCTCCCAAGGCCTCGTACTGAGGCATCTGTCCACCACCGATAGGGTTGTACGTCATATTGGCAATATGATGGGAGTTGCTGATTCGATGATCGTACCGATGAGGCCGACGACTGGCAGCTTGACGCATTACGAGATCCGATTCCGGGCTCAAGCGGTCTCCGCGATATCCCTCCATCAAGTGATAAGGAGCAGCTACTTCAGGAAATCCAGTATTGAAGGCTCGATTCCCCAGCCAAGTTCCTGGCTGAGGTTCATTATTATTGGTACCTTGATGAGATGCGTTGTTGACAAAGTTCGGCCCCTTTGGATTGCTCCATATGCCCTTGGCTCGGCAAAAGGCAGTCGAAGACAGATTGTCGCTTGTGTCCGATTGATCATCTTCCACAATGGACCAAGCACTCTCTCGAGATGCTGTGCCTATATTTCTAGTCACATGTACGGGATGCATGTCAGAGTCGCCTCCTGTGAATGGACGAGTGGCCAGTTCCTGGTCTAGGATGGAGATTTTGTTCTCCGCGTGTGCAAGCTGAAGTTTCAAGCGGAGAACCTCGTCAGATTCGGGACGAGCGTCATCCACGTTGGCACTAGCTGGACGAGTGCTGGGCGCCGTAGACGAAAATGCCTCTGTGGCTGGCGTGATTGGCAGCGAATTGCTAGACGATGTGTGGACTGGCACTCTTTGACACATGGGAGTCTCATCGTCTCCAGACCTCAGGGCTTCGTTCTGCTGGTTGAGGACTGCCTTTTGTTCTGACAATCTTGCCAAAAGCTTATCCATCGGATACGAGTCGCTCGTGTTGCGAGAATCTGCTAGTTCCTGCAAGTATGTCAAATTCAAGGACTTTTTTTTTCTGGCTAGAGATGTTTGTAAGACTAACTTTGGGTACAGCATTGTTCACCAACTTGGATGAAGCCAGCACATGAACGCTTTGTTGTCCTTGAAAAGGTGATTCGGTTCCCTAAGCCAAGAAAATGTAAACTCTTTATTGTTTGATGGAAGAGGGAAGGGAAGAGAGGGCATTGTAACGGCCTTGTTGAAGCGCAACACATTTCCGGAAGAAAGACCAGAAGGGAAAGCTGTAATGAGAAGGGAGAACTGGACACCTACTTTACCTTGGTGGACAGGCGACCGCCCATCACCGCCGTGCTGAACAGAGTCCTCCTGGAAGCAAGTCCCAGGAATGATACTGGTTCGTTGAGAGGGAGAGTCTCTGAAATCGGAGGTGGCCATACTGGATCGGACTTGGAGATGACGCAGACCAAAGCTGCTGAAATGTATTGAAAAGGAAATAAATAACAGCCACTGTGCTCTTCGTGCGAGGCACAGCCAATAAGATTATGAAGATTTCACTCAAAAAAACAGACCTGTTAGATCGCAGACAGAGGTGACGTGGGAAAAAACCAAGACAGTGGGTGCAGAGAAATTAGAAGAGATGGAAGAACGAAGGAAGAGAACAAAACAGAAGAAGAGAACAAATGGCTGTGATGAAAGATGGCTGCAGTATATGTTGGCTGACTTGAGCTGACGAAAGAACGACTGAAAAAACAAAATGGCAGGTGCCGGCAAGTGCTGAAAAGCCTGAGTTCATCTCCGTGGACCAAATTAGAGAGAGGGAAATGGCGGGGTATTAAATGGCAGGAATCGGGGGTCAAGCGAGCATCCTCGCATCACTGATGAGCGATGAGGGATGTGTGGATGGGAAAGACGATGGGACAGGCGAGATGCCGAGGCCATGAACGTACGTAGTTCGTGAAAATGTAGGTTCCATCGTGCCCAGCTCGGGGAAAGCCCTGGGCAGCTGCGTGCACCTGGCAACTGGCGTGGCAGGTGGAAGGTTGAGCCAACATGAATGGATCGAGCGCTCGTTCTGTGCTGGATGCCAGCCCGCCACACCAGGCACAATATTGAACGCACTTGCAGCAGTCAATAATCTTCAGCATGACGCTCTCGATATGATTCTTAACGCGGCACGGGAGTTCAGTTTGGAGAATTCTCTGCTCCACAAAGCAGATTTGAGTCCTTGCATCCATCATGTTTCGGAAACATTGCTTTCAAAACGTCAACAATCCACCGGTCTGGGGATATGTATTGCGTAAGGCCCGAAGACGCGAATTACGCGAAACTCCCAATTCTTTAATGGGAGTAATCAATCTGGTAGATTCGTACAATAGATATACATTCTCCATCTCTGGAGTCAAGTTCTCACACACGCCTACAACCCATGGAATGTTCCTGCTCTGCCAGCCGAGTGTTCCCATGTCGTCGGCGCGAGCTTTGCTTTTCTCAATGAGTTGTTGCATATCGGTATGCTACTTGATGTCGCCCTCGGTCGTCCCTCCACAGCCTAAGATGTGGACATCTGTAATCGTCTACCGTTTCTTTCCAGTTTTTTCAACTGCAATGAGTTAGCATAAATAGCAGCCCAGAAATGGGCCTATAAACCTACCAGGGCCAGGGGGACCTTTCTTCTTCTTTGGCGCGCTTTTTCCACGTTGTTTCAAACTATTTGCGGTTCGTTTAGCCATCTCTCGTCGTAACGTTTCCATCTCGCTCAAACATCAACGTACTCCTCAATGTACTCGAATCGGTCTTCTTCGCGTTCATCCCACGTCGCAAGAACCGGACCAAACTCGCGCTTCACATCTTTAATAGTCGCCATCTTTCTCGGATAGTAGGCTGCGACGGCCGGGCCTTTTAACCGTTGGCGCAAGATCTTGTTCCCCAAACGCACACCATCAGGATTGAAAGTCGTCGCAAAGACCTGGCATCGTGCCTGCCGAATTGTTAGCATCAGATTATTGTAAAGAACATTTCTTCTTCGCACCTTCATAAGATCTAGTAGTCGCGCTCGAGGAACACTCATCTTGGCATGGTTGTCTAGATTGTCGCTTGCATCTAGACTTTTTATGGAAAGGCAGTCGAGGTGATCTGACGTTGATTGAAGGAGTGCATGGGGCACTTTTCTGTGTCCTGATTGGCCGTTAGTGCAAAGAAGTGGGACGATCAGCCTCAAAGCTGCAAATGTGGGTTAAGTGGCAGAACAAAAAGTCAAATCTAACAACTGCATACAGACTATAACCGATAACCGCAAATCTTTCACAATCTGAAAGAAATAAATTCCGATTTCATCTAGTCAGCTCGAAGTTCCGTGGCCTTTTAGAATCCGAAGGCTGGCTTGGAAGATTTTGTTATTTTTTAAATCTTATTTTTGAGGGATATTGTATCTGCTTTAACATTCAACGCATCCCTCGATATTTAGGTCACGGACCATGGCAAAGCGTCAAGCGTCAAGTCCTGCCGGTGAAGATGAACATGGTCCGAAAAGGAGAGTCCTTACGCAAAATATCGAGAATGAAGAGTCAAGCCACATCCCGTCGAGCCTTCATATATCGTGTCCTATTCCCACGGCGCGCGAAGTAACGCCGTGGGTATCTTCGGAAATCACTGCGACTCTTCCGCCGATACCGAAAATTCTTGATGCAGAACTTGAGCAGACCGTATTCCGTCACCCTGGAATGAGTACAAAGGGCCCTAGCTATGAACGTCTTGAATGGTTAGGAGACGCCTTCTTGGAACTGACAGCATCGATGCTTATTTATCAAACCTTTCATACCATTCCCGCAGGACAATTGTCACAACTCCGGGAGCTTGTGGTTCGTAACAAAAATCTTGCGGTGTATTTCCGTGAATATGGCCTGGACGCCAAAGCACAGCTGCCACCAGACGCTCACCAATTCCGCGGCCAAGGCAAATCGAAGGATAAGGATATCACTAAAATACATGCCGACATGTTCGAGGCATACGTAGCAGCCGTCATCATTTCCGATCCTGAAAATGGGTTACAGAACGCAGTCACATGGCTCAAGGGCTTATTCGGCAGGACTCTCAAAGACCAGATCTTGAAGAATGAGAAGAAGGAGAAGGCGCGACAAGCGGACCCAAGAACGCAAGTTTCTCAACTCAGTCCGAAAGATCAATTGCGGTCACAAATTGGGGCCAAGGGGATTCAATTGCGGTACGAAGATATGCCAGGGCCCGCGAAGGACAAGTACTCGGAATTGCCTCTATTTACCATCGGCGTCTTCCTAGATGGATGGGGGGAGCGGAACAAGTTACTCGGCTGGGGGACGGCTCTGGGAAAGAAGGAGGCTGGTCAGAAGGCGGCGACGGTGGCTTTAGAGAACAAGAAGTTGATGAAATTGTACTCGGCGAAGAAGGAAAATGCGCGTAAGACGAGTGAAGAAGAACGTACAACAGTACAGGAGTAGGTCGGGCAAGCCTAGCAGTGCATGGAATCGAAGCAAAGCGCCATTGAGCGCCATTGATCGCCGATACAAAAGCAACACTTTTATTTACGCAGTGGTGAAAAACTTGCGTTTGCGCGTATTTATTTACGGGGCGTTTAAACCTTATGGCGCTCATCAACGTCATTCATTGTTCTTGCTCTTTGTCATTGTTGCTTTTTGTGAACTGCGAGAACTCGGTCACAGCTTGGACTCCAAATGGCGCCCAGCGTCTTTATCACCGAGAGACAACTGGATATGGCTACAAGCCCGCGTAAGTGTTGAATCTAATGTGAATGCTGGCTTTTTTCGTCTTTTTCGTTTGTATCGCACTGGCCATGCGTGGTAGAACTTGGTCGTCAGCTCGCCAATCTCTTCTCCAAGGGCAGTCCACATAGCTAGTCCGCGTATCCTCGCAGGCAGAGCTGGATTTGTACACAAATAAGTGCTGACGATTAGCAACGCAACCCTCCTGCAGTATATAGCGAATTCCTGTCCATGAAAATGTTCACGCGCACAAGCAAAAAAAAAAGAAGAAGAAGAAGTCACATGGCTTTTACTTCATTGAAGAGAGGCAAATTTGAGCAGACACAACACTCGTGGATATGTGGTTCCATGAGCGGGCTCATGGGCGGCTAACAACTTGCGAAAGTTGCCCGGATTTAATGATGGTGTCGGCGATAGTGGATGCTGTGGAGTAGTTTATGCACCAGATTGATCTTCTCGTATAATGATAATGTATATATATATATATATCAAAGAAGAAGAAAACTGTTAGATCTTCTGCTCTAGGTGCCGTATTGTGGATGCTGAACAGTCATGCTGGGCAGCGGACAGACCAGACGCATTGAGAGCAGCCGACGGTCGCCGAATGAGGGAGACGGATTTGGGTTTCGGGACTCGGGACTTAGGACTCAGGACTCAGGGGGGGGGGGGGCAGGTGCCACATGCAACCTGCAACACACCAGACAGAGCCGCCTCAGTGCTAGTACATGCTGGTAGCCCAGGCCAGGGGCCTCGGCACGTTGTCCGAGTGCAGCGTCAAGCACTTGACGCAGGGTCGCCAGCCATCCATTATACAGACGACTCGTCAAACCACCGTTAAATCACAATCCCAGTCATCTCTGTCTCCGTCATAGAGTCAAGTCCGGCCTGCCTGTCCTCCATCCCCGAGTCCCGCCAACTCACATCGCCACAACATTGCGTCTCCTTCATCCTCATCCTCGTGTTTCCCTTCTCTTCCGCCGCGACGACCTCCGTTGACGACAGCGCCAGAGAGGACTCTTGACGCGCTTGTATCTGCAGCCAAGAGCATCGCGGGTCAGCGGAAAGTAGCCGACGAGTCAAATCGTGCGAGAACCGTCCGAGAGAAGACGTAAAAGGAGAAAAAGAAAAAGAAAAAGAAAAAGAATAGCATAGGAGAGAGCAAAGAGACACAACCTAGGCGCAGACAGAAAACGCGCTGCGTTCTAGTACTCCAGCATGGCCGACTCGGTTGGTGCGTAGTAACCCTCTCTCTCTCTCTCTCTCTCTCTTTTTTTTTGGGCTTAAAATTGGAAAGAGGAGACCCAATTCGCCCAAGAATTCAAAGAAATTGGAAGAGAGAAAGAACCGTGTTTTTCCTCATTGCTAATCAATGTCCGTCCTCCTTCTCCTCCTCTATATTTGACCCAATAGATCGAGTCTTCGTCCATGCGCTGAATACTGTCAAAAAAATACCCAAGACGGGTGCGTCGAGGCCACCCCCGTCGGACCGATTGCGCCTCTATGGCCTCTACAAACAAGCCATGGAGGGGGATGTAGATGGCGTTATGGAGCAGCCCACAGCAGGTCCCTTTCTTACGGCCGAAGAACTTCACCGGGAGCGAGATAAGTGGGATGCGTGGAACTCGCAGAAGGGTCTGAGTCGGACGGAGGCGAAGCGGAGATATATCGAGGCTCTCGTCGAGACCATGTATCGATATGCCAACACGACGTATGTGAAACGATCAAAGCCCATCCCGATTGTCTGAGAGACGAGAGGAGGGGAAGGAGGCAGAGAGAAGAAAAGTACGGCTGACTGTGATGACCTTGCAGTGATGCCATCGAACTCGTCACGGAGCTGGAATTCGTCTGGAATCAGATCAAGCACAACACGCCGAGCTCGACCGCTTCATCTCCCAAAGCAACCACCTCCTCGAACAAAGCACGCCGCCAGTTCCAACAGCCGCTGGCCGATTCCGAGAGTCCCATGAAGATTCTGAGTCCCATGAGCGAACATGACGAGGCTGAGGCACGGTCGCAGAAACAAATGGACCTCGATGACGCGTTGGAAGAAAGAAGCGGGGATCACGCGGCCTCGACTTGGCAGAAGAAGGTTGTGCGAGCCCTCACCAAACTTTCAGCAGAGGTTGCTGCTCTACGAGAACAAATCACAACGGGTAGAGAATGGCGGTCGAGAAGGGACCGGAGCCTGCCTGCGTGGTTTCGTTGGCTCCTGTGGATGATGCTGAAGCACCTGATTGTCGACTGTGTCTTGCTCGCCGTCGTGTTGCTCTGGATGCGGAAACGCAAAGACGGTCGACTCGAGGAGCTGGTGCGGTCCGCATTGAAGATTATGAGGGAGTATGTGCGCAAGGTCCTCCCGACGAGATGATGACATTGTTGCCAACCCTTTCCTCCACCCCTTTTTTTGCCTATTTTCTTAATCATTGGCAGATGCCCCGCAACATCGAGGCATGTTGCTTTCACAAACCGTCCTCCGTGAGCGCGCGTCATGCGCCAACGCTGCTTCCGGGCGAAGGCAAGCCGAGCATCGACATTGAGAAGCTCGATTTATTTGCGGCTGATAGAGAGACAAAAGAAGTTGCACTTTTGTTGGCGTTAGGAGCATATCGGACCAAGATTGTTTTGTTTTCCTATTTTTCTTTTTTTTTTAAAAAAAAAGGAATAAAATAAAGAAGAAGACAAGAGAAAACGATACCAACTGCAACAGCTCTGTGCAGGTCAAGGACGTGTACTTGTGTTAGAAAGAGCCCACATATGTGCACAACGGATAGCGTCATTATGTGGTATTCCGGTAGAGCGACGCGGGGCTCAAGTCAAAGGACCTGTTCTGTTATCAAAAGAACCAGTCCAACGTAGTCATGTATATTATGATGGTTATTATTTCTGCCATTTTGTATACTATTTTATCTGTACCTTATTCTTATATCAAGATGATCGTTATTAATATCGTCATCACCATGATTATTACCGTTTTGGTTTTTATTTTAGATGTTCCTTATTATCATCGTAACCAACATCATCCTTATTGAAAACATCATCACTCCGTGCGCGTTTCGTTTTTCTTCCCACCTCCTGGAAGTTGAGCCTGATTGTCTGCCCATTCTTGGCTTCTCGGCCAGCGCAGGCGGCCCCAGCTGCCGACATGCACCAGCCAGCGCCACCACATGGCAGATTGACAGCAACCAAAACACTGCATGTGCCTGGCGTCACCATGAACCAGCCCCCCGGCGCGCATCAACCAGACCAGACCCGCGCGTCGACAACTAACGGCAAGTCAACCCCACAACCACAACCGCAACCGCAACCTCTCATCACTCATATCAAACGTCTTCCCAAAGCCGCATACGAGGAACCTAATATCCATGGCATGGGGGGAAAAGGTCGCCATTTTCACGTAAAATTCCACAACGACGCATAGTAATAAAACCTTTTTCTTTTTCCACTTTCTCTTTTCACTTTCCCTTTTCGCTTTCTTCTTTTCGCTTACTTCTTTTCACTTTCTTCGTTTTCTCTACGTTTTCAACACACAAACTCCACGAAATGAATCACAGTCCTAGGAGCCCTGGTTCAGAACACCCATCTGCCCCTCCAGCAGAGGATGAAGTAGAAGAAACAGAGACAGAGGCAGGAGAAATCAAAGAGGGGGGAGAGGAAGAGGAAGAGGGCGAAGAAGAAGAAGAAGATACAAGAGAAATCCCAATGCTCACATCAATCACCCCGGCAATGTACGTCCCCATCCCAGCCGACTTTCTCACGCGCTTCACACCCCCCACCACATCAGAAGAGCATCTCCAAGCCAGCATCTCCACACTCAACGCACACGCGTCTGCCGTAAAGGCCAACATCATGGCGCTCACGAAGCGGGAATGCGTACGCATTGTGCGGGAGGTGGACGCCACGGGAGAGCGGGGACGGCAGCCGTTGGTCGAGAGGATGGGGTTGCGGCCCGAGGATCGGACGGCTATGGTGAAGAATCTGGAGGCGCCGAAGGGGGCAGCCGGTGGTGAGGTGAGGGAATTGGCGGAGTTGCCGAATTTTGAGGCTTGGCCTTCCAGGAGGTTGGAGGAGTGGGAGGAGGTTAGGTTGATGGGGGTTGTGTCGAGGACGATGATGGAGATTGCGGGGTATGAGAGGCATGTTGGGCTGGTGAGGGGGGGGTATGAGGAGATGCTGAGGAGGGAGAGAGGGGGGGAGAGGATGGAGGTGGACGCCATGGGCGATGGTGGTGGTATTGTCGGTCGTGACGTTGTTGTTGGTGATGGTGCGGGGGAGGCCGAGAAAGTGAAGGAGCCGGCATGTGCGGGGTGAATGATTGGACATGTGCTGAAAACCTTGAGGCATGAAATCACAGGAGAATACCATGGAGGGGGAAAAAACCGTGCGCAGACGGGAGGTGCTGGAAATCCATACTTGCCACACTGATCATGGACGCGGAGGCCAGTGCGAAGAGGAGCAGCATGGTGGAATGGGCAGGTCAAGCAACATGGCTGTAAATAATCTTTCACCTGAGAAAAAAAAATAATTCAGGACGAGATTCTTCGTGAATAAAAAATAAGAAAAAAAAATTACACATCTTCCTGGCTACGATCCCATTGAGTTCTTCTTTCTATTTTTCCAGCATCACCCTCCTCCAATATCCCATATGTACAGGCGACACCCTTGTCCCAATCACAACTAGAAAATGCAACAAAAGGAAATGGCTACTTTGGTACAACCCTCTCACGAGACATCTTATGCTCCGTAGGCAACTTGGCCCATGGGCCTGTCCTCCTCGATTCCAGGAGCCATCAGATTCGTTCTGGGGTCGCCGGTGGCCTTGGCCACGGAGCACCGTGCCATGGTTGGTGAACTAGGACAAAGTTCGTCAGTACATAACATGTTTTGAGATACTGCGGCGAGCCAAGCGGAGGAGACGGGAGGGAAGCAAAGAAGAAGAAAAAGCTCACTTTCTGGAGATAACGTCTGTGAAATAAAAGTTGTCAATGACATTCTTCAACGGTTTTCCAGTAACCTTTGATCCCTTGTTCTGATCTACTAGTTGAACCTTGCTCAGCTGTCGCAGGGCAACGGGCTCAACCACATCGTAAGCTGCCAGTGCCGGGGAAATTTCCACCATGCGGTCCCGGACGGCGGTAAGGTTGTCATATGGCAGAGGTACGCCTAGGTATTCACTGGCAGCGCGGAGAATCTTCCAGTCGGTGCGAGCTGCGCCGGGCAGAGAGGTGGCCGCACGGGTGGTCTGCACACGGCCCTCAGTATTGATGTAGGTACCAGCCTTTTCTGTGTACGTAGCGCCAGGCAGGATGAGGTCGGCAATTTGGGCGCCACGGTCACCGTGATGGCCCTGGTAGACGACAAATGCGTCCTTGGGGATATCGGCCTCTTGGAACTCGTCGGCTCCGAGCAGCCATACGAACTTGGGCTTGGTCTGAGCAACTTCGGTCGAGGGTGTGGTGAAGCCGACTTCAAATGCGCCGGCTCTTGAAGCCTCTCGTTGAAGAACATTGTATCCGTCCCATTCTGGCGTCGTGAAGGTGGCGGCATTTTTCTCGACAAAGGCACCGATCGTCTCATAGTAGGCTTTGGCATCGACATGATCAGTCACACCGGATCCCACGATGATCATGGGCCGCTTGGCAGCTTGAAGCTTCTTGCCAAAGGGACCGGTAAGAGCCTTCTTTAATGCCGAAAGGTCGGCTCCAAGGTGCTCAAACTCGAATGTGGAGTCCCATGGCTGGCCGACAACACCAATTTCAAGGTCGGATCGGAGCCATTGCTTGCGAATGCGGGCATTGAGGACGGCGGCCTCGTGACGGGGGTTGCTGCCGACAATTAAGATGCAGTCGGCCTCCTCGATGCCCCAGATGCGGGAGTTGAACAGGTAGCTGGACCGAACATCGATACCATGAGCAATGGGCTGACTGCCGGTAGGCGTATCCAACGCGAGATTATCAGATCCAAGCTTGTTGGCCATGTCCTTGGCCACGACTAGAGACTCAACCTCGGTTAGGGCACCTGCTATAATTTTAAACTCATTGCCCTGAGGCTTCTTAACTTCCCAAGCCTTGGCGACCTCGGCGAGCGCCTCTTGCCAGTCAGCAGGCTCGAAATTGCCGTCGCGGCGGATCAAAGGCATGGTCAGTCGCTGCGTCTTGAGACCGTCACAGGCGAATCGCGTCTTGTCGTTGATCCATTCCTCGTTGACGTCATCGTTGAGACGAGGGAGGATACGCATGACCTCGAGACCACGGGAGTCGACACGAATGTTGGAGCCAAGACCATCGAGAACGTCAACAGACTCGGTGTGCTTCAATTCCCAGGGGCGGGCTCGGAAGGCATAGGGCTTTGATGTCAAGGCACCGACAGGGCAGAGATCAATAACATTTCCAGACAATTCAGAGTCCAGGTTTTGTTCAAGATAAGTGCCAATCTGAAGGTCGTTGCCGCGGCCGGTGGAGCCGAGCTCGGTAGCACCGGCGATATCGTTGGCGAATCGTACACATCGAGTACAGTGGATGCATCGGTTCATCGACGTCTTGATCAAGGGTCCAATATTCTTGTCCTCGACGGCACGTTTGCCGCCGATCTCGTGAAATCGTCCACGATCGGCTCCGTATCGCATGGACTGATCCTGAAGATCACATTCGCCTCCCTGGTCGCAAATAGGGCAGTCGAGGGGATGGTTGGCCAGCAGAAATTCCATTACACCCTCGCGGGCTTTGTGTGTGATGGCTGAGTTGGTCTTGACAACCATACCGGGCTGTACTGGCCAGGCACAAGAGGCGACGGGCTTGGGAGCCTTTTCCACCTCAACCAGGCACATTCGGCAGTTTCCGGCAATCATTAGTTTTCTATGTCCTTGTTAGGTCGGTTGTTCACGGGTACAATCGAGTCGTCACATGGGGCAGATAATCGTACTCATGGTAGCAATATCTAGACGGAAAAAAATAAAGATATTAATTAGTCCTGTAATATGAGTTCCTCAAACCCCTATGGGCTCACTCACCTTGGGATGGTAACACCCGCTTTCTCGCAAGCTTGAATCAGGGCAGAGCCAGCTGCAACACATGCAAGTCAGAGAGACACAGATCCACGCAGACCACATTGCAGTAGGAACAGTCACGCCGCACCTTCAATCGAAACCTTTTTTCCATCTGCAACCAAGTTAGCACAAAATCTACAGCTCCAACGGATACAGGTCGGTCTGGGAACAACAGGCTACACACCAATAGTTAGTTCGACCTCCGCTTGACGTTTTGGGGATGTCGCGAAGGTCCGCGAGGCGACGGCAGACCGCCTGCTTGTCCGCCAAGCCGAACGTGCCAGAGACTGTCGAAGCATCGTGTCGCCTTGACGGAATAAGGGAGGGGGAGGGGGGATGCAGTTCGAGGCGGGCTGCGACGAGATGAAGACTCAGGTCCTTGACGACGTCCGTCCAGGAAGTGGAAGCATTCAATGAGCAGCAGTGAAATGATCCACCAGACCAGACCACTGATTAATTTACATTGGCCCTGATTGGCCGATTGACCAAGTTCTTTTTTGCCTGAGGCCACCCACCCACTTCTGCGCCGCACTACAAATCCCTCCAAAATTTCGCCGGGCTGCATAGCTTCTCTTCTTCTTTCTTCAAATTAAATTGTACACGGGCACACTTTATTGTAGGTGAGCTTGAGCTTCGCATCTGCATCTGCAGACGCGCTGCTTCCAGTCGAGTCTTCCTCTATCTTGTGCTCAAGATGAATTTGTGTATCACGCCGTTTATGGAAGCATGGGAGAGATGTCAAAATCTTGATGAGCGTTGCCTCTTACCGCCGGTCGTAACATTTTTTTTTGTGATGACCTTTTTTTATATCCAGCACACTATCTCTAAGCAACGAGACTGGCTTTATTACCTCGAATTGTGACATGTAGTGTCTGCCTATGGTAATAGCCGAATGGACTCGTTATTTCGTGTAGAGGCTATATAGATATGCCACCTCGTCGCAGGCTTGGTATCCTTCCCATGGCGACAGTGTGAGTGTTTGAAAAGGCGAGGATAGGGACGCGAAGAACTTTGACGCCATTGACAAGGAGATACAGCCACAGGTAATATAGCCAGCCATGAAAATGCGGAATAACCGACCGTCGTTTCACCATATTGTCGTCGCGTCACGAAGCCACTTGCCATTTATCCGCAACTTCCTGGACCTCCCGCACATTCAGACAGCAGACGAGGGTTCTAATGCAACTTGAGCTCCGGCAGCTTAAAGGCGTATACCGTTTGGTAGATCGTCTGGGTTGAAAGTACTTTCCCTTCAAGCCTTCAGGTGCCTTTCATGAGCTACAACTACATTGCATCGCTCTGCCTGGTCGCGGGACGTCGCCAACCCATCTTTGCTCTTCGTCGGCATCACCCTTATACTGTACTCCATCAAACGTTTTACCATCCCATTCGTCTTCAAATGGGTTCAGAGCCATGTGCATTACGCGGTTCAACACATCGCGCTCGCCCTCCTTTTCCACTCGTCGAATTACTTCATCCAAGACCCATCCCCGAGGGACAAAGTTGGGATTGACTTGCTTCATGGCCTGCTGTCTCTCCTGATCTCTAGCATGACTGACTTGCTCGCAGTCGTCCTTCCAATCGTCAATTATACGAGCTCGCCACTTCTCTAACCACATGGCAAGCTGTTCTCTGGCTGAATCATCCTCAGTCACGCCTTCCTTGTGGAAGAAGAGTGCCGCTTTGTCTCTGCGGGCTGCATGGGAAGCAATTTCTGACAGCTGGATATGGCTGAGTCGTCGGAAGAAGTGATTAAAGTCAAGTTCATATGCTTCCAGTGTGTCGAGAGCCGAGCTGAAAAGGTCAGTGAAGTCTGTGTATTTCAACTGGCGCAGGCCAAGTCTCGTCATCATTAGTCTTTTGTACTCGTCGAGGAACATCTCTTTATACTCATCGCCCGTCTGCATAATGAGTTTCTCTGCGCGTGAGACAATTTCTTCCTGTTGATCTTCCTTGACACCTTCCGATATGAAGGTGGCATCGTCAACAAGGCCGCCGGCGCCCATCAGCTCCCCCAGTGCCTCGCCGAAGCGGACAAGGTTCCACCAAATGATGGTGGGTTGGTTTCTGTAGCTATAGCGCAGCATATGATCGTCATGGTTTGGTGTGTATGATGGGTCAAAGTTGTCCATGAAAGCGAATGGACCAAAATCGATAGAGAGGCCATACACAGAGGTATTATCAGTGTTCTTTATTTTTGGCATTGTTTAGCTCGTGATGACTTTGGGACATTCGCCAAAGAGTTGAGACTTACCAGAACGCCGTTCATGAAACCGTACGCTTGCCATGCTGCAACGCATTTAGCGTTGCGACGAGCAATCTCACGGTAGAGCCTCGTGAAACGATTTTCTGCCGTCTCGGTAGGTCCCTGTAGATCTTTTTTACCGACTCCGGGCCTCCCCGCCCGCGACGTCTCATCCGCGTCCAACCTGGCAGGCAAAGTTTCCCATCCGCCAAAGACATCCTCGGCAACATATGTGGCCAGTTTCCGAATCAAATCACGATCCTGCCGAGCGCGAAGTATATCAAAGTTGCCCAACCTGATCCAAGATTCCGCAAATCGCAGCACTATGGCGCCCGGTTCTATGGTCTCGCGCATGACTTTTGAGTGAGGCAGCAGAGTAAGGGACAGCGCTCGCGTGGTTGGAATTCCGAGCGCATGCAGGGCTTCGGACACGACAAACTCTCGGATGCTGGACCTCAAGACCGCCTTGCCGTCGGCGAATCGAGAATATGGTGTGAGGCCTGCCCCCTTGAGCTGTAACTCGTACTGTTTCCCCGACGCTGGATTTCTGGTTTCGAACAGAGATATGGCCCGACCATCGCCGAGTTGGCCGGCCCATACGCCGAACTGGAAGCCTCCGTAGCATTGAGCCCATGGATATCCTCCTTGCAGCTTCTCCTCATTCCAACCGTACAGCTTGTTGCCCGCAACAAACTGACGGAATTCTTCCGTCTTTTCTTGTCCAGCCTGTATGCCCAAGTCCCGAAGCGCAGCCGGACTAACAGCCAGGAGCTCCGGGTCCTTTTGCTCCTGGGGTCGCACCCAGGTAAAAGCGGCGTTACGTACTTGCCGCGGTCGAATCTGGTCGCGGGGCGTCGCGTGCGAAGCAGCTGGAGTCGGATATTGAGAGTCTGCAGGAAGTGATTCGGTCAGATGCCATGATTTTGGCAAATCCTGAAGCGTTGCGCCGGGTGCGGCCGCTGTGTGACTCGTCGCCATGATGACGAGGGATGGAGCTCGAAGTCGCGATGTCACTTGTGGAAGACGCGCGCGAGAAAGCACTCCAAGCAGACCTTTTCTTGGAGACTTTATTGCCATGCTACTTGAGCACAGTATTCCCGACTCCAAGTTAAATATTGAAGATGGAGTCTCTGGCAAAGAGGGGGGGGGGCAGCATATTGTTGATCATTGATTAGTGGCAATCACGGTTGAACCTCGCATTGCGGGCAACGTAATGTTTCGCCTCCATAACGCCACCAGATCTGAGTAAGATTCATGACGTGAGAGTCACATAAACGAACACCCTAGGAGAAGAATTTTCCTTCTGAAAGAGAGCAAGGCCAAATGAGCGACTGCTTTTTTTTTTCTTGGCCAGCAATTGGTAGAGCGGGTTGGTAGATTTGCAATTGTCACCATACGCCATTTCCTCGACTCCTACCTACCCTGTCCTAGACTGGAGACGTCGAGCCCAGTCAAGGTAGGGGCCAGGACACAGGAACTAGCCAGTAACCACTCATTGTCTGGGAGTCAGAACTTTGGCAATAGCACCGCTAGTACATTATGTGTATGTATTTATAATCGACGGACTCGCTTCCGAATCCGGATGTCTCGCACCCCCTCCCCCTTCTGGGAATACCTGCTTGTAGTGGACATCGATGTACTTGCTCTTAAAACTCAACGCTTGCATCTCCCCTTGCGGCATTATATGTATCTGCCTCTGGAGCAGTGTCACTCTGAAGAATATATGGTTTCGAATGACATGGGAGTTGACTTGGTCGATGAGGCGACCCGAGAGAGCGAAATCGGCCCTTCGGCGTCGCGGCACCGCCCGTGGCTTGTTCCATCGAGCATGCGGATACCTCCTCCGCTACTAGCGGGGACAGCAAGACATTGATCGATGACAACATTCTTGACATATCTATCTATATAAACAGTGTGTGGCCTGCATGTACACATGTATGCACATACTGAATGTGATCAGGGTGACCATTACAAGCTCAGATCTGCGTCTTTTTGCCATTTCCATCTTGACTTTTTTTTTTTCAGTCTTTGTTCCTTACCACTCACATCCACAGACACGCAAGACAAGACAAGACAATACAAGACGAGATTGCTTGTTGCTTCGCTGACTCAACACAAGCCTGTTCCCATTTCGAAAACATGACGTCCTCCAGTTCAGCTCCCAAGGCATCTTTCCCGCCAATGCTGAAACTCAATGACGGCAACGAAATCCCCGTGGTACGTGGTGTCCCAGGGTCTCGCATGCGGCCATGAGACTGGCGGCTGATTCTAATTTCTTCTCTCCTCAAATAGCTTGCCTATGGACTCGGTACAGCGAATTACAAGTCAGACTCTGAGTTTAATCAGGGTATCGTGGACGTGACGAAACAGGCCATTGATGTCGGTTACCGTCATCTTGATGGCGCTGAAGGTATGAAGATAATATGAGCTGTTCCTTAACGAAGTCCGAAAAAGAAGAAGGAATAAAAGAAAGAGAAGAAGAATAAAAGAAAGAGAAAAAGAATAAAAGAAAAAGAAGAAGAATAAAAGAAAGAGAAGAAGAATAAAAGAAAGAAAGAAAGAAAAGAAGAATAAAAGAAAAGAAACCGAATCAAGGAAATCACCAGAACCCAACATCTGTCTGACACCGTAAAAAAAATTAATTTCAGTATACGGAAACGAAGAGGAGCTCGGCGCTGCCATCAAGGCATCCGGCATTCCTAGAGATCAGCTCTACGTGACGACAAAATTCAATCCCTTCCAGAAACGATCAATCAAGGAATCATTCCAACATTCTCTGAAGAAACTCGGCCTGGATTTCATCGACCTCTATCTCATCCACGCACCTGTTGCCGGCGTCTCGCAAGAAGAAGAGCTGCAGAAGGCGTGGGCGGAAATGGAAGCCATTAAGGCTTCGGGACGGGCCAAGTCTATCGGCGTTTCCAACTTTCTCCAAGAACACCTCGAGCCCATTCTCAAGACGGCGAAAATTCCGCCTGCCATTAACCAGATTGAGTTTCACCCCTATCTCCAGCACGGGGATCTTGTTGCCTTTCACAAGAAGCACAACATAGCCGTGGCGTGCTATGGGCCATTGATCCCCATCACAAAGGCCAAGGATGGTCCGGTGGGACCCATCTGGACGGAGCTGGCCGAAAAGTACGGGGTCTCGGATTCAGAGATTGGTCTGCGCTGGTCTCTGGATCAGGGCTTGGTGGTTGTGACTACGAGCTCAAAGAGGGAGCGTCTTGAAGGGTTTCTGACCAAGTTACCTTCTTTTGCGCTCACAAAGGAGGAGGTGGCGCGAATTGCAGAGGCGGGCAACCAGAAGCATTTCAGGGCCTTTTGGAATGACAAGTTTGACGCCAACGATAGACGTTGAAGCCCTGTTGCCTATACAGACCGGATGAGATGTAGATTCAGCTCGTGATAATGATAGCTTTGTTCCTCTTCCTCCTCTTTACGATGTATGCTGCCCGTGCTACAACTCGTCATCGGAATCAGTGTCATCAGTATTCTTAGCAGTTGCCAATGGCTTTCTTTGTTGAAAGGGCAAAGTCCTCGGAGGTGGTGGCTCGGCGGCCGCCTTTCTCGGGACTTCCGGCTTCGATGCGATTTGACCACTACCTTGGGATCCTTTGTCATCCTTATCCTCATTGTCCTCATTCTCATGCTCACCATCATCATGCTCATGCTCATCATTATCATTATCATCATCATCGTCATCATCATCGTCACTAGGAATAGAAGCAGTCACTTCCGTCGTACTGTCCGCATCCGAATGAGCTGGCCCCGATTTGATTGTCGTTGACAAATCGTTGTCAGAATCCTCGAGCTCTACCGTCTTGGCCTTCCTCTTTCTTACTACCCTCTTCTTGGGCAACTTGGCTGGGAGCAGCTCATCTGGTGACTTTGGCGCTTCGGGCGGTGCTCTCATCTCATTGACCGGACCCAGCGACAACTGGGCAATGAGGGCTTGTTGTTGGCGAATTTTGACCTTTTTCTCATTCAAGAGATTTTTAAATTTCTGCAAGAGCGCGAGCTCGTCCTCCTTCTTGGCTTGTATGAGCTCATCTAGCTGTAATTTCAAATCTTCTACCGTGGCCTGGATGCCATTCAACTTGGTCACAGACTCGGTGGCAGATTCCTTGCTCTGCGTCACGGCATCCACAGAAATTGCACACCAGTCGAACAACTCGATTGTCTCGTTTATTTCATAATGCAACGAGATGGCGCCGAGGCGTTGCTATTTGAGATGTCAGGAGTCCTGGTCGCAGAGAGCATGGTGGAGTGAACAAATGAGGAAAAAGCAAAAGAAAAGAAAAAGGAAAGAAAAAGAGGGGCAGGCTTTTTGCTAACAGTAATGCCTTGGACTTGTTTCCGAATAGTGAGAGTTAGTAAAGACTCGCTCTGCACTGTGGCGGTTGCTTGAATGTCAGGGAGCAGGTCTTGTTGGAGGATGGATATGAGGATGTTGTGCCATTCTGTTTCCGCAGCGGGGCAGTTTTTCACGCGAAGAGAGGAGACGCGGTCGTGCCGTACTGGGGTTTGTTAGATAGGCCGAGGGCAGACGAAATGAGAACTAGAGGGGGGAAGAGGGGAGGGGAGGGGAGAGGAGGGGAGTTTTGGAGTTTCCAAAGGATCCGGCGAAAGACTCACGAGAGCAAGTGTAAGGAGCTGCTCCCTCGGTTCCTACTAACTTGAGATCGAGAGGCTTTGATCCATTAGGTGCGACGTGAACGAGCACAAAGGATGAGTCTTTGTCCGCCCGAGGGAATTTGAGCAGTCTCTGAAGCGCCATGTCTGTTTTGTCTCTGACCATGCTATTTCGGGGAGAGAAAAGTGTATTATGAAACCAGGAGCCGTATGCATGATGGCACCAGATAAACAGACTGGCGCGACTGCCTTTCGGACCAGACGTGATGTGATGGATGGTGAAGTGTGAAGCCTCGTGCAAATAAATAAACCAACATGCATGCACGCATGTGTGCTGGCACCAGACTGACTTCCGAACTGGTGGTTGGTGGCAACGCTAAAAAAGGACTAGCGACTAGCTTCAAATTCTGAGGGTCTGATAGGGGCATCTGGGTGGCCTGCTAGCTAGTGCCTGGCATGTGGCCGCTAAGTAAGAACCAGACCAGTCAGACCAGCATTGAGCTCGGCGGGCGCCAACAGCAGAGCACGTCTAGTCTGGTCTGGTCCGGTTTGTTATTGGGTCTGGTCCGATGCGCATCGCCAAGCAACTCGGCTCCAGTGGATGGGTGGATGGGGGGGTGGATGAACGGATGAACCAGCCACGCCACTTTCATGTCTTTTTTTTTTTATTAATTGTTTGGCTACAATTTTGCCGGTTGCCATGTGTAACTCACCACTACCCTCAACCTCCCAGCACCACTGGTGCAACGCACCCCAGCCATGTCCATGTTCAATGTTGTCGACTTTTGCGTCTCGCTGGCAGGACTCATGCTCCCTCCACGTCAGGACATGTTTGCTGGGTGGACGGGCGCTGTCAGCTTGCCTTTTTTCTTCTTCTCCTTCCTTCCCCTTCCTTGATACGTGGAGCCTGCCTGCTGCGACAAGTGGCGCGAACTCGACGCGTAATAACATGAATGGGCTGCTGATTGCTGATTCAATCATGTCTAGTCTGGCCTGCTTCTCTGCAGCATGCGACTTGGCGCTCCTTCCTCCAATGAGTCTGGTCTCAGTGCCGCCTGCCTGGATGGACCAACCAGCCATCGATGGCTTGACGCGCTCGTCTGGTCCGCTTTGAGCACCAGTGATCAGACAGTCCATGGCGTCGCATGCATGCATGCATGATGTGCAGGCTCGCGTTGGCTTGTTCGTAGGACTGCCTTTTTCGGTTTCCATGATGCGCACCAGACGTCTTGGCATTGTATGTGTACATATTGTATGTACCTAGTGTAGGTGCAGCACAGTTTGACACTCTAGGGAGGGCGGACCATTTGTTTTCGCACATGCTTTTTTTTCTTTTTCTTCGGATCGTGAGCCTTGAGTCGTGACTCGTGCCACCTGCACACGCATCACCGTCCCCTCCTCTGGTACATGTCTGGTGGCCATTGCGGGCCGGGATTCCCCAGGACGTGAGGGATGGGGGTTCTCGACCAGCCCGTGATGAAACCAAGATGACGAGGCAAGGGTTCAATTTCAATTTCGCTCTGTGACGTACATACAGATGTATGTATGTATGTAGATTGCATGTGTAGTATGCATGTGAATGTAAAGTTTGCACTCGTTTCTTGCGAGGAAGCGAGGAAGGAAGAGAGAGGTAAACAGTACCATGAATCTGCCCCTTGGCACCCTCTCCCGTCCCTTCTCTGTTTCTTGTCTTTCTTCTTCCCCCCCCCCCCCCCCCCCCCCGCTCTTGACACCCGCCATGAGACTAGAAAAATAGTAACCCCGCATAAATACACTAAGACCAAGACGGAACTCTCCGTGATCGACGCCCACCGGCTCTCCCGGCGTCCCAGTCTCGGCCGTCGCTGTTTGTTTTGATAGATGAGCAGTGTCTGGAAGAAAGAGACCGTCTTGACTGCTATAGTATACTCATTCTATGCATAGAATGGGTATAAAAGGGGGGGAGAAGAAAAAAAGGGAAAAAAAGGAAAAAAAAAAGGAAAAAAAGAGGAAAAAAGAGGAAAAAAGAGGAAAAAAAAGAGAAAAAAAAAAGGACCCTTTCGCGCGTCACGTCTCCCCCTCAGCATGACTCAACGCAATCCCGGCGTTCCTGGACGGATTTTCCCGATTCGGCACTCGCCCTGCCAGACGAACGTCTGATGAACCCTCTCGTCCACTGTGCATATCGCGTATGAATGTACAGTCTTTCGTCCAATCTGTCGTCCCATTGGACGCATGCGCACCCGCGCAGGCTGTCATTCTTCGCGGCAACGACAAGGCCCCAAGACGTGCTGCAATTTCAGAGCGTATTATCCGCGGCGGGTAAAATCCACGTGCTGTGGGGTGAAGAAAGCTGGAAAGTGGCAGAGGCTATATTGTTTTTTTTTTTTTTCTTTTTTTTTCTTCTTTTTTTTTTAATTTTTTCTTTAGGACAGTACCTTGGCACGAATTGCACATACACAAATGTAGGCACACACACAATGTACACACGAGCATGCACCAATATGGCCAGATACCTAAGCAAATCCCCCCCACCGTCCATTCGGTTCGGATCTCAGCCCCACTTTCTACGCCCGACCCCACTCTTCCAGGCACCAGCGCCACGGCAACGCGGGACGGCACACTCGGCGTCTTTCCCACTGTCCAACTCAGCCTCGGGACTCTCACACATGGACTCAATCTCAATCTCCAATCTCACGGCTAAGCAGACATACATCGAATCGGAAGCCCACCTTCTGTGGTGCCGGCCCTGTGTCACCAAACTGTGCGCAATCATCAATCATCACGTGTGAACATCTTCCCTCAGAAGCACGCAGGAAGAGTCCCCCCCCCCCCGACTTGGGAACCATCCCCTTGTCGAGAGGGAGCCGAACGCCCCGCCAATGTATATTCCTCACGTAATTCAAGCGCGACGCGAGACCGACTTCGTTCGTGGCTAAACTCGACAACACAGGGCCATGAACCCCGGGTCGTGGCATGATTGGCTGCTCTTTTGAATATCCATATGTACTACGTTGCAGTCATGTTCCGAGAAAGTTCACCGTTGGAAAAGTAGGTTTCGCCGGGGGGGCGATAAACGAGGAAATGGAACATGGCCGATGGAATAAAATAAAGAAAAAAAGAAAAATAATATCCTGTCAAGAAATCAAATCAGGTACTATTATAACGCTGGGCGGATAAGGATCGGACAGGATGGACCAAATCTGCTCTCTGTTGTCGAGTTTCGAGTATATATAGACTTGACAAATGCCAAACCCACAAAGTTGGTCCATCATCACGCACTTTCCTCCCTGACTCCCGACCTCTTTCTTTCCCTCCATCCCTCTCACCATCTTCAAGAGCGCGGCATCAAACAGGGCATTACGCTCGGGCCGTCGTTTTCTCCTCTCGCCATGCGTCTCTCCACCGGCGTGAGCGCCATTGCGAGCGCCCTGCTGCTTCTTCACTCCGCAGAAGCTGCTCTGGTCCAGAAGCCTATGAAACCGCTGCCGCCTCCAGATCCCAATTCTGACGACGACCTGACCAGGGCAAGAGCCCGTGGTGTCATCAAGAACGCCACTTTTGAGCAGCTGATTGACCATCGAAACCCACGGCTGGGAACCTTTTCTCAGCGATACTGGTACAATGCAGAGTTCTACGCTGGCCCTGGCGCGCCCATCATCGTCCGGGGACCCGAGGAAGGCCAAGGCTGGGACGGCTTCACCTCCAATTATACCCAATCCGGCATCTTTGGCCAAACAAACGGAGCTGCCGTCGTCACCATCGAGCATCGATACTGGGGGAAAAGCTCCCCGTACGCAAACTTGACCGTTCAAAACCTGCAGCATCTGAATCTCGACAATGCCGTCCAGGACCTCGTCTATTTTGCCAACAATGTCGTCTTTCCCTTTGATCCAAAAAGAACCTCGTCGCCAGACAAGGCCCCTTGGGTCTTGACCGGATGCAGCTATGCTGGCGCCGTCAGTGCTTGGGTTCATCGTGTGGCTCCGGGCACGTACTGGGCCCATCACTGCTCCAGCGCCGTCGTGGAAGCCATCTCCAACCTGTGGCGCTATTATGAGCCAGTCAAGATGGCCATGCCCAAGAACTGCTCCACCGACGTCGTGGCGGTCGTGAAGCACATTGACCAAGTCCTCTCTACTGGCCAGGAAAAAGCCATGTACGATCTGAAGAGAAAGTTTGGCCTCGAGGCTTTGAGCCACAACAGTGACTTCGCCAGTGTGCTCCTTCTCGCTCTTTGGGATTGGCAAGGAACAGACTTCGCCGACACGGGCACAAATCCGTTTTACCAGTTTTGCGACTATGTCGAGGTAAGCCTGATGTGGTGCTGTCATGGACCGAAAGCATACCAATGGACGAGAGTCGAGTCCAGTCCAGTCCAATTTCGTCTTTTCTTTTCTTGTCCCTATCCTTCTTTTCCTTTTTCTTTTCTTACTATATACGCTGGGTCGCTAATACGCGCCGGCCGTTTTTTCTTCGCAGAATATATTCCCCGAGACGAAACACCACCAATTGCCTGGGCCAGAAGGAGTCGGCCTTGAAAAGGCCATCAATGGATTCGGCAGGTTTTATGCCGAGGTTAAGGTTCCTGGTTGTGAGTGGATCAATATCATCTTCCCCCTGGGCCGTGAGGCTTGATGCATCTGATTCTCTTGCTTACATGAATTTATGCCTAGACTGCAACAACTACCGTTACTGGAAGGGTGAGAGTAACAGCTCAGTTTCGTGCTTCGACTACAGTAATAAGGATTTTGCCTTTTATCATGACACATCGGTCGGAAACGCTGCAAGCAGACAGTGGCAGTGGCTTCTCTGCAACGAGCCGTGAGTATTAAGTTTTTCTTTCTTTCTTTCTTTCTTTTCCCTTCTCTTCCTCTTTACTCACTACGATAACTACTCAGGCTCGAGTTTTGGCAAGTAAAGGCCCCGCCAGGTATCGTCGACACCGGCTTGGTATCCAAGTTTGTGGACATCGAGTACCAGCGCATGCAGTGCGCAAAGTACTTCCCCCGCGAGGGTAACTTCACGTATGGCCTCAACGCCGGTCGATCTGTCGACACGGTCAACAAATGGACGAGAGGCTGGACAGTCGACAAGCCCCTGAAGCGTATCATGTTCACATCCGGAGAGTTGGATCCGTGGCGGCCAGCCACTGTGTCTGCCGACGCGAGACCCGGCGGTCGGTTGAGGTCGACACCAGATGCACCGGTGTGGGTCATCCCCGGGGCGGCGCATTGTACCGACTTGTGGCCCCAGAATGCCAAGGTCAACCCTGAGTTCGCCAAGATCTTTGATGAAATTCTGGTCAAGATGCATGCGTGGCTCGACGAGTTTTACGTCGAGAAGAAGCTGAAGCGCCCTAGTTTTAAGAAGAGCGGACACTGGATGTGAAGAGGGGTGGGAGGGATTTCCGTTCGGGAAAGGAAAGGGAAGGCGCGAGTGAGGAGGGCAGGCACCTGCAACGCACGCATGCACTGTGCAGAACAGTGCATGAGCACAGTGCAGTCTGGTGGATGCACCGTAGTCTGCTGCACCGTAGTCTGAATCTGAGCCGATGCTCGATACGATTTTCGAATGTTTTAATGTGATCAAACTTGCGTGGCAGCAAAGCAAAATAAACACAAGATGTGCCTCCAAATACCCATTCATAAGCCAGCCTCAGTTGCTTTTTTCTACTCCTACCGATGCATTGAAACACGCCCCGCCAGACGCCTGCCCCCCTGCCCGCACCTGCAGTGCTGCACTGCAACCAGCAGTTGAACTCACCAAGTCGGTGGTGACTCACAAGCCACGATCTACGAGTATAAAGACCTCAATATTGTGTTGGCTCCGGCCTTCTTCCAAATAAACCTCAGGAAGATCAAAACCAAGGAAGGAAGAAAAGACATTAAAGGAGAAGGACAGAAGAAAAGAAAGAGGAGAAAAGAAAGAGAAGAAAAGAAAGAGGAGAAAAGAAAGAGGAGAAAAGAAAGAGAGGAAAAAAGAAAAGAGGAAAAAAGAAAAGAGGCCAAAAATTCACCACCCGCCACACAAAATACACCGCAATGGGCGGTTTTGCATTCACCTCGCACGGCAAATCGCTCTTCACACCGCGAATGCCCAAAGCGGTATATGAGCACGTCAAATCGCGATGTCACAACATTCTGAGGGGACACTATATCTGCGTGGCTTCTCCGATCGACGGCCCGGCCAAGACGGATTTTGGGGATATTGACGTCCTCGTAGCCTGGCCAAAAGTCAACAGCCACGTCTACGGCCATGATCAGATACAAGCCATTGCCAAACTGCTCGGCGCGACCGATATCGTCTTGCATGGCTCCGCTTGCGCCTCCAACCTGGCGATTCCCTGGCCAGAGGAGCTGGATGCGGCCAGCAGTGACGACGACGACGACGTTGACGGTGCACAGCAGCACAAGAAGAAAAAGCACATCCAGGTGGACGTCCGCATCTGCCAAACCCTTCAGAACCTGGAATGGATATTGCTGAAGCATGCACACGGCGATATATGGAGCCTGCTTGGCTCAATCATACGCCCCTACGGACTAACAGTTGACGATCAAGCCCTCTGGATACGTGTCCCCGAAGTGGAAGAGTTCAACAAGCGCAAGTCCAAAGTTTTCCTGACAAGCGACCCCTCAGAAGTCATCGACTTCCTGGGTCTCCCCATTACCAACGCCTGGGATGAGCCATTCGCCTCTCTTGAAGACATGTACGAGTACGTGGCACAGTGCCCCATGTTCTGGGTATGTCCCAAAGACATGAGCGGCGACGATGACGAGAGTCATGTCGCTCGAGACTCGGCCAAAGAGACAGGTGCGCCGCGTGACGTTCAGAGGCTCACTTACGACGAGCGAAAACGAAGGATGAAGCGCCCCGCCTACACGAAATGGCTCGAGGACTACATCCCCGAATGTCGGCGACAGGGCCGCTTTCTCCAGAAACGCACATCCAGGGAACAAGTCATGCAGGCAGCCCGCTCTCGGTTTCACATCGGCCCCGAGTACGATCTGCGCCGCCACGAAGCCCTCGTCGAGCGGCAGCGAGAAATCATCTCTAGAGATCTCATCAAGGGGACGATTCCGCCGTCGAGCCACTCGGACGCACAGGCGACCTTGTTCAGAGGATGCCTGGTCAAGGCCCTGAAGAAGATTATTCTCGACGGAGACACAACAACGTATGGCGTGAAGACGGAGTCGGGTTTCCGGAACGAAGACGGCTTTTTCGACTTGGACCGAACGGCCAGATTTATCGCGGAGCACAAGGACGAGGTTGGAAAGGCGGCCATGTTGCTGCATCACACGCGTGCTCGGCAACGTTTGGTTCTCCAGGCGGAGGAGGGAGTGAGGCGAGCTGGAAAAGCAAAGAAGAAAGAAACAAAGATGAATGAATGAATTCATAGAGAAGAGAAAAGAAAAGATGGAGATACTTTTATTACAATATTGTGGTAAAGAGAGCGTCTATTCTGATTATGTATCTCGGGTTTTTCTTAAGGTTTTTAAATGAAAGAAAAAAGTCAGAAAGAAAGAAGAATAAACAGTAGAAAAAAAAAAGAAAGATAGAGATGATTTCACAACGAATATTGTAGCAAGCAGAGCTTCTATTTTAAATTATCCATAATATGTATGCCGGGTTTCTCAACGCGCTCACGCGCCGTCGACCGCTCGTGGAGAGTATCTGCTCGAATAGGTCAATCCGTGACGATATTCCACAGCCCATCGCCCAAGAAATGCGCATCCTCCACCACGGGCCCCTTGCCCTTCTCCTTGACCTCCTCCGTGCCCGTGACGAGCGTGCCGACCGCACACGCCTCCTGCTTGCCCTCGGCGACAATAACGACAACCTCCCCCTTGGCCAGCTCCCGACTCCACCGCCCGTCCTCGTCGGCCCTCTGCTCCATCTCCTTGCCTTCGACAACGCCCTTGTCCGCCCCGTCCCTCGGCAGCCTGCCGCCCTGGGAAGTCAGGCCGGGCGCCATAAGGGTCGCGCCCGAGAGCACGAAGCGGATCGCGCCCCTGTCGATGCGGATGGTCGGGAAGCCCTGTGGGAAACGATGGACGAGCCTCAGGTGCGGGATGAGTGCCGTCGCCGTCGTGTCCTGCTGGTAGAAGAGGGGTTCCGAGTCGAGTACGTAGAGGGTGTTGCGGTCGGGGAGCTTCATGCTCGAGAGGGAGGCCTTTTTCGGCAGGATCTCGTCCATGTGCGGGGTTAGGAGCGGGTATGTTGTTTGGAGGGATTGGCGGAGGGCTCGTTGGACGGAGGATTTGAGTTTTTGTTTGGGGGACGGGGATATTCTGTGATCGGTGTTAGCGTTTCTCTCTCTCTCTCTCTCTTTTTTTTTGGTCTCGTTATTGTCTTGGATTTTGCCTCCATAAGTGTATAGTTTGTGGAGAGGGGTTTTTTTTTTGCCAAGGGTTCTTACTCTTTTTTAAACATTTTGGGAGATGTTTCTGTTTCTGTTTTCGCGTGTGAGGTCTTTTCAGGACGGATTCGGTGGAGGGGTGTTGTTACGAGGCGTCTCGGCGATTGATTGATGAGTTGATGGACGAATGGGTGGTGGTGGGGTGAAGTTGGAGGTGAATTGAATTGCAGACTCGACATGAGCTCTGATGCAGTGCGGTGGTGGCGCCCCGCCGTTGTGCTCATGGCGGGGTCATCAGGCAGCACATGCTGCTATCTATGCTGAGGAGCCGACCAGCCAGGTGGGATGCACAGGTCATGGGAGTCAAGAGAGAGAGACGACTGTCCTTTGCATTGTGCATCATGTCAATGTGTCTGTGATTTCTGGTCGGACTAGTCTGGTCTGGTCTGATAATTCCATGAGAAAAAAAAAAGACAAAACACACCAAAAAAAACATTCGTCGACATGGTTGCATACATGCTTCGCTCGCGACATTGCAACAACCCAGCATGAGTGTCTCGACTAAGCACGCCATGGCAAGTAAGGCTCTTCCATTTCCCCCATCAGCCGTGCTGCACATGAGACACGGTCCCATCCTCATTCAGATAGACATTCAGCCGGTGCTCGACGTAATCCCGCTTGACCATCTGGCCGGGCAAGATGATGCGATGGTCTGCGGGGAGTTGATTCTTGCAAAACATCTGTATTGAAAACTAATCAACGTTTGACATTCGATGTGCGACATTCGACGTGCGACGTGCGACAATCGACACTTGACATTCAATAATGAACAATCGACAAGAAAACATGGCCGAAAACACCGTAAAAGACACAATACCTGCGCAAGAGAGAGAGAGAGAGAGAGAGAGAGAGAGAGAGAGAAGAGGTGGGGCGGGAAAGACGAACGACTTCATTGTGATCCGTGTCGGACAGCTTTTTGCCGACGAGCTTGTTCTGCCATTCCTCGGTCTTGGTGGACGAGGTTGTGGTGACGCCGGGGACGATGAGAGGCATGGTTATTGCGGGTGAGGTGAGGTCTGTTGTCTGTTGTCTGATGAGGTGGATGTTGCTGCTGGATGGACAAGGAAATTGCTCGCTCGCCGTGGTGGTTTACGATGACGTGAGACGTGGAGAGTGGAGAGTGGAGAGTGGGATGTGAGAAGTGGGATGTGGGATGTGGATGTGTAAATGTGTAATGGGCAACTTTGATCGGACATCTGGCGGCAATACGCAGGCTTTGCAGACTTGAGCACGCACTCACGCACACACGCACGACGCAACAGAGTGACGAATCCGTGTCGCAGACTCGTGTGTCATGACGTCTCGCCTCTTGCCTCTTGTCTCTGGTCTCTGGTCGCTGGTCTCTGATTGATGTCCATCTGCCTGCATTTCTCCGGCCTTTTACTCGACAGACCCACTTGTGCTCACAACTCTCGACCACGTGCACCTTGGCTTAGGCATCTATCGGGGCGGCGCTTATATCCAAGAAAACATGGAGACATTGGACCGCAACGTCAAGCGACGAGGAACGAGCATCCTTGCCTTTTCATGCCGCAGATATGCTCAACCAACAGACACACACATGCACACACATGCACATGCACATGCACATGCACAGGCCAGGGAGCACCACACCCGCCGGCGCACACATGCACGTACATGCATACATGCATGTGTACATACATACATGCATGTGTACATACATACATGCATATGCACATGCATATGTACATGCATACATGCATATATACATATACATATGTATGTATACCGTATGCGCGTGCATGGCCCGAGCTGATCGACTGTCCAGTCAGCCAATGGCAAAGACTGCGTGCCGAACATTCATGGCGGACATGCCACCGCCGTGTTAGCTGTTGCTGTTAGTCGTTGCTATCAGTGGGGACCCACGGCCTAGTGCTAACGCCGGCCGGCCAGACCAGACTGGACGCATGTTGGTCCTCCGCCTTTGTCTCTCCCCCAGTCACCGCCCACCAACTAGCCTTGGTGGTGCTGCATTGCATTGGCATGTTGGCCCCGTGCAAACAAGACAAGAACAACAACAACATCAAAATAACAACGACGACAACACGATAAGAGCCTGGATTGACATTGAATGCCAGCCGCCCCTCTCCAACCTCTCCATCCAGCCAGTGGCAGCAGCCGCCTTCAGCTCGCCCAAGCCCAGCTGAAATGGCCATCAGCAATGTGCATGCATGTCTGATGGCTCGAGCCTTGTCTGTTGGTCTGTCCGACTTGTTGACTGCCTGCCCGTCTGCCTGCCCATCTGCCTGCTGTCTGCCTGCCCGTCTGCCTGCTGTCTGTGAGTCGTTCCTGCCTTCATCTTCTGCTCTCGCCAACCGTCGGCTGCCCACACGCACGCAGTATTAAGTATCCATTCATCTCCTCTCTTCCCTTCATCTTCGTTCCTTCCCGCTTGGCTTGGTCCACTAGTCCAGCCACTTTTCCCAACCATCTCTTGACAAGTCTGGCCTGCCATCGGTTATATCCGACCCAGTTCCCACTCCAGGCACCCACTCCATCAACCACATCCATAACTTGACTTACAAAGTTGGGCCCTTGTCTCACATTCTTCCTGTTGTTGTTTTCTTTTCTTTCTTTTCTTTTCATTTATTTTATTTTATTTTATTTCCTTCTTCAAATAGTTTGTCTTCTCGTATCTCGAGCCTTCCGCCCGTTCTTGGCTTGTTTTGTTTTTCCTGCTTTGCTTCACGATCCACCCCACGATCCCGACCTTTTATGCGCACCATTGGATTGATTGAATCAAGTCTCGCTCCCCAAAACCGCTCCCTTTCTGCAAGTCACACCACGTCAGAACCAAAAGTAGCAAAAATAAAACAAGAAAAGCAAGAAAGAACGGAAGGGCAAAGAAAGCAAGAAACCCCCAAATGAAACCCTTTCACCACCTGAGCGTGCTCCTCCTCGCACGCAGCGCCGCCGCCATGCCCCATCACGAATGCCTCTCGACGCATCTTGACGCCCTCGCCGCCTCCACCACCTGCGGCGACGTTCACACGGTGAGCCGATGCCTCATCTCGCTCTCCCGTCTACACCAAGACCGAGTCGACCAAGCGGACCTTCAAGAATGCTTCCTCCTAGCCGGCTGCTCCGCCAGCCTTGCCGACCAACACGCCAACAACCTCATCCGCCGCTGCAACGACATGACGCCGCAGGCCTACGAGCTGAAGAAACGACGGCCGGTAGACGAACCCTCGGCACCGGCGCCCACATCCTTTGATGCCTCTCAGAGCTTGCCTCCAAGTACCGCCTCGCCCAGTCCCACGCCCACTCCCGCACCACCACCACCTCCCAACAACAACAAGCACGGCCACGACTGCTTCAAGTACGGCATCACATCCACCAGGTCCTGTCTCAGCGAGACCCTTAACGGCAAGGTCAAAGACAAGGACTGCAAATACGTGCCCGTCACTACGAGCGACTGCCTCCGCGGCTACATCTGCACCCTCGACAGCGTCCACCAGGACGTGTGCATGCAGGCCCACAACTCCCTCGACACGAGCGGCATCATCATCGCCATTGTCTTTGGCACCTTCATCGTCATGGGCCTGGGCTACCTCACCTTTGCGTGCTTCCAGGAGCGCAAGCAGCACAGACGGAGCGCCGCCAAGGCTCTCGCCCGCGCCACGACCATGAAGCAGATGAAGCAGCGCGCCCAGAATGCCCGCGCTCAGGATGTCCATGCCCCGCTCATCCAGCAGCCCCACAAGGATGTCTCCAATCCTTTCCACGACGATGCATGATTTTGTGCGTGTGTGCCATTGTGGCGGCTTTTTTTTTCGTTCTTTTTTCGTCTTTTTTTCGTCTTTTTTTCGTCTTTTTTTCGTCTTTTTTTCCTCCAAGAATTGGATACACGCTACTTTGTACATCGTAGCACTGTATTGTTCGCAACTGCTCTTCTGGTGTTTTGTGTATTGTTTTTAAATAAGCATAGTATAGTCTTTTAAAATTCAAGCTCTCAGACAGGCGAAACTCTTGGCTGGTCAGACGTGATATGCCGTGTAGTCAAGGACAGGCACTCATTAGTCCATCTCGCGTGAGCTAGCGTATACTTGGCCGTACACTTATACTTGGCCTTACTTACACTGACTTACCTCACACTTATTTATACTTGTACTTGCTCTCACACTTTATACTTATACTTACGCTCACGCTTACGCTTACTTTATACTTGGCCTTACACTCACTCACTTACTCTCACATACTCTCACACTTATTTATACTTGTACTTGCTCTCACACTTTATACTTGTACGTATACTCACACCCACATCTGACAATCAAAAAATCTATTGAGAATAAGGACTGCTCCCCATGTCACGTCATGAACGTCATCTGTACAAAGTGCAATTGCTCAGCACAGTCCCACAGCTACAGCTCAGTTCGGAGAATCCGCTCCCAGCGACTCCGACTGCGAGTACGAGGCGCCCGAGAAGACAAGTCCTACACATCTCGGCCGTCGGCCCTGGTCGCATCGTTGTCCCTCGACCCGGCATCATTATGGGTTTGAAGCGCGGGTGCAGGCGCAGGCGCAGCCACTTGAGCTGCCCATTGCCTCCATTGCCATTCCGTCGCCGCGCGAGTGTCCCTTTCCTCCTGCAGCATAGTCTTGTTCTTGGCACGACGACTCCCGTTGCCATTCTTCTCCATCACTTGGCCGTAACCCCCTGCATCTTCATCATGACGACGGCTGTTCTTCTAGAAAACCCCCCGCAACGACGCGTGGCTGGGAAGGGGACTTCCGATTTCACCGGGCGCGCCTACGGGGCGATAGCCCTGTCCGCCGGAGCCGTCACTGCTCGGATCGGGAGCCCACTTGATCAGGGTTTTGCCTGGTCCGGACCCGGAATGACTGCTTTTGATGTCAAACGTGCCGCCGCCATTGGAGCTGCTGCCTTCCGTGTCGCACAAATTGAGAAGATCCTGTTCAGTGATGCTCATGTCGCCTGATTGGCCTTCAATCTGAGACTTGACCGCGTCGAGATCAATGTAGCCACTAGCATCGGAGTTCCCAGATGCGGCCAAATCTTTGCACGCCTGGCAGAGCATCAATCGCACCGCCACATGGCGGGGCTGCGACGCCGTTCGTATCGTGCCGAGTGCTGGTATGGGTGAGCCCAATCCGACGAAGCCCGGGGGTATCGAAGGAGACGCTCCCCATGCGGGGTTTGTAAACCCTGGCGGGGGGGGAGGCGGGGGCGGGGGAGGCCCATGAGGAGAGGCGTGGTGTTGTGTTGCTGCAGTCGGGGGACCCCATGGGTTTTGTGCCATGGCGGCACTGACATTAAATCCCGCATCTATAAAGGGGCTTGTCGCGAACCCAACAGGGCCTCGCAGTCCGGGGGGCTGGTTGCGAAGATTCCCGGGCCCGTGATGATGATAGTGATGATGATGAATGTCCGTGGGCAAAGGCTCGTCGTCATCAACCAGAACTCGACTGCCCAGATGCTTGGTGTCCTCATCCTCGTCTCGTGATTGTCCCTGGGAAAGGCTTGCCGGCCGGCCGATGGGTGCAGGTCGTCCGATTGGCAGAGATGGCAGTCCTGCAGCTGAGACGGGGCAGCCGCCAGAGCCGCCGTCGAAGCCTCCCGCAGATCCCTGACGCGTATGACTAGAATGGGTTGGGATTATGACGCTTTCTTTGGGAATCGGCTGGAAGGGCTGGTGCATGGGAAAAGGGTCTGTCGATGAGGAAGACGAAGAATGTGCGCCGCCGAACCCTGGTGGGGGCATCATCGGGCCAGATGGAGGGTATCCACGACCCGCCGGACCGTTGATGCCAGGCGGAGGCATCATCATGTTGGGGCCGCCGGGCCGGAAACCCAGGGGGAACAGTGGTTCTGGACTCATGGGGTTTGAAAAGCCTGGCGGTCGATGGGGAGGTGCCGCTAAGCCAGGAGGCGGCTGCAAACTCGAAGGAGGCATCTGAAACGGAGGCGTGTGCCCGGTAAGCAGCTGCTTTGACTGATGAATGCTGCTGAGCGGCGAGACGGGCGTCTGCTGGCCGAGTTGTCGACAGCTCAACAACGAGGATACTCCTCCTACTCCTCCTCCACCTCCGCCACCTGTACTGGTCCTTCGGTCTTGCAGTCCAATCTGTCTGGGGCTCGCTTGAATGGGTGTTCCTGGGTGAGGCGACACGTTCTGGCTGTTTCTGGATGCTGATTGCTGGGAGGCTGCCGAGCTTCCTGGTCCGGATCCGTTTTCTTGTTGCGGCGGCTGTTGCTGCTGCTGCTGCTGCTGCTGCTGCTGCTGTTGCGGCGGCTGTTGCGAAAGCGTACGACTGCGGATCGGAGTTGGAGCCTTTAAAATCACTGGCGTGGCTACTGGAATCTTGGGAGACGCAAAACTTGGAGGAGTCGACAGGTGGTGCTGCGGCAGAGCAGAGGCGGCCGACGTGGCGGCTGCCGAGTGCAAAGATGTAGTAGCTTGCGCCTGCTGTCCTGGCTGCTGCTGTCCACGTTTTGATGGCGGGATGGGCTGAGAATGGTGATTCGGTTGGGCACTAGGCCTGTGACTGGCATGATGGACATGGGTGGCGTGATTAGGATGATTGGCGGCGGCCTTCTCTTCCCTCGCTTTCTGGGCAGCTTCTTGAGCCTCCCTCTGCGTCTTGGCCGCTCGTGCCTCCTTTTCTCTCTTGTCGCGTTCCTGTTTTTCTTTCCGTTCTTGTGCCTCTCGCTCTTTTTGCTGTCGAGCTTCTTTATCCCGCTGGCGCTGCTCCTCCTTGAGCTTTTTGTCGCGCTCTTTAGCCTCCCGGGCCTTTCTTTCCTGCTCGGCTTGCCTTTCTCGTTGTTCGTGGATGCGTCGTTGTCGCTCGGCTTCCTTTCGCAGCCGCGCGTCCTCTTCGGCCTTTCGTTGAGCCTCTTTCTGCTTCCGCTTGTCCTCGGCTTTCTGCTTTTGTTCGGCAATTCGCTTTTGTTCGGCTGCGAGCCGTGCAGCCTCCTCGGCGGCCTTTTCGGCCTCCCTTCGCGCCTTCTCTTCAGCCAAAGCCTGCTTCTTTTGTGCTGCCTTGTCCTTCTTCTTTTGCGCCATTTTGGCCTTCTTGGCCCTTTGCTGGTCAACCTGCCTGCTCTCTTCTTCGAGCTCTTCCAGCAGCTTGTCTTGCCGCTCCTTGGCTACCTTTTCCTTGTACGCGGACAAGACTCGCTGTTCAAACATGCGCGCAGCGAATATTTGAAACATTCGTCGGCCTTCCTCCATTCGTTGTTCTTCCGTCATAGGATCCTGGCAGCAGCACTCAGTATGGAACTTGGACGGCATGGTTGAAGGATTAGAATATACCTCTTCCTCCTCATACTCCTCGTCTTGACTATCCTCATAATCTTCTTCCTCGTCTTCTTCGTCTTCGTAATCCTCGCCGCCTTCCGCCGCCGCCGCCGCCGCCGCCGCCGCCGCCGGGGGAGGGGGTGGAGGATGATTATGAGGATTGGAGTATGAGCCGTTGGGATGACCGTAGCCGCGGGACAAGTGCTCGCGCGCGTCTTCCTCCCGAGCCATTCGACGTTCGGCTAGCTGTTCCATCATTTCGATGAAGCGCTTGCCGTCGTTCTTGAGGAGGTCATCCGCCACGGTAAGAATGCCGCCTAAGTCCATGTTACCATATACGCTGAGAAGAGAATCAAGGAGTTGCGTACCCTTGACTTGTAGACTATTGCCAAACGTAAGGAAATCAGTCATGTCTCGTTCGTAGGAATTGTGAAATTGCTCCGGGGGCTCGTCGTCGCTGTATTCGTCGTCGTCCACCTCGTCTTCACTATAGACCTCGGCCTCCAAGTCGACGTCGACGTCAACATCATGGTCATCACCACCGTCAGCTCCTTGATCGTCGCCCTCGTCGCCCTCGTCGGCGTCATCTTCGTCGTCGTCGTCGTCGTCGTCTTCGTCGCCAACATGTTCGACTATTCGACCCCGAGACGGCTGTTGAGGAGGAGCATAGCGGGACGGCAGGCGACGTGGAGGATGGGGGGGGAAGTCTCGAGAGGGCGGAGGTAACATCGGTGGCCCTTCACCCTGGTTGGCGAACTGTTCCAACTCCAAGTAGTAGGCGTCATACAGGCCCTCCAACTCCTCCTCAATTGCTGTCCGCTTTCTGCCGCAGACTGTGCAGCTGCAGGTGTGCTTTTGCTGCTCCTTCATCTTCTTAAGCACAGCATCCTTTTCTACCTTTACGAGTGATTTGCGCTCATCCTCGCCCAGCCCAAGCCAGAATTCCTTGATTCGCTCCCGTTCTTCGTGATTGCTCGTGCTCCATATCTTATCCCTGGACATGCCAGATGGCCGGGAACCCATATGATGGTGGTGCTGACGGTCTGCGGGGGTTTGTCCAAACGCGCTCGATAGGTGGGCAGGAGGATCTCCATCGTTGGCATATCTGAACCCCTCGGCATGCTGCTGTTGTTGCTGACCCTGCTTCTTCTTCTTCTTCTTCTTGTTTTTCTTTGATTTGGCAGCATCCACACCCGGATGCCCATTGGTTATGGAAGATGATGAAGCGCCATTCAGCGTATTGTCGGCATCGTCATCGCTCATGGTAGGATTCTGACCATCGGATAGAAGTTCGTCCGGCAGATTAGAAGCCGAGGCGGGGTTGGCGTGACCATCCTCTCCTGTCCGTTCAGTGGCGGCAGCAGCTTTGGCCAAGGCTTTCTGCCGACGCTTTTGCTTTTTGCGATTGACAGGCGGTGCCGAGATATCCAAATTGGAGGGGTTCGGGGGGGGAGGTGGTGGTGGCGGCGGCGGTGGTGAGCCGGTGGATGGTTTGGTGGCCATGGTCGGTGTGGGAGGCTGAGAGGAATCGGAATGAGTCTTGGGCACAGTGATGTACTTTGAGCCATCTTTGTTGGTGTACTTGGCTGTATTGCGAGGTGATGTCGGCGTGGGAGGAGCCGGTTTGTGGTTTGTGGCCGGCATCGTACGTTTAACGGCACTTGATGAGGCGACACCATCAACCAGGTTGAAGTATTGGCTGACCGACTCGACAGTGTGATCAACACCAGGGCTGCGTTTCTACAAATAGCGAGCGCGCCCGAAGCAAGAAGCGAAGAAGCGAGTCAGTCAGTCTTGGCTTGGCTTGGAATGAAGATGAAGGATGAGGAAGCGGGAGCGGGAGCGGGAGCTGCGGTCTGATCAGTTTTTTGGAGGGGAGAATGAATACCGGGGTTTCGCCGCACACCAAGGATGGTAAGGGATCGTCTGCGACAAGAGAAGATGTATGTATGATCACGCGTGATGTCGAGAGCAGGGTTTGGTGGAGTATCAAGGGACGCACGTCAAATTGAGGCACACACAAACACTCATCCAGTCAGCTTGGCCCAAAGTCTGGCGAAACGCAGGATTAGGTCAGCAATGACGCCAGTGGGGAATAAACAGCTGCGAAATCCTTTGAGCCGCAAGACGCTCGAGCTTTAAGCTTCAAGCTTGGAGAAGCGGTAATCAATACTCAAAAGTCGAAGATGGAACTAGAAAAAAAAAAGGGAAAATTGATAGTTGGAAAGAGTGGAAAGAGAGATTTCAAAAAAAAAAGTCGTAGTTCGAAAATGGTCGAAAGGTTGAGGTGGTGAGGGGTGCTAGCTCTTTTTTCGAGGTTCGACCGCAAGCCGCGTGGTCGCTGGCTGGGTTGGGAAGTCTCTGTGTGGCACAAATTACATGGCGTGGCTGGCTACCTCGGGGTGGGTTTGTCTGTTCATGGCAACAATGTCTCCTTTTTTTTTATTTGTTCCACGTCAAAGCCAATTACAATTGGTGCTATTCAGTCATTCTCAGTCTCAGTCAATCAGCGTTTGTGCTGTGGTGCTGCGGGAGGTGAATCGCTCTGGCCGCGTGACCGCTCACGTGATTTGCGCCAAGGGCGTCCTCTTTTCCCGCCTTCTCTCTTTATTTTCTGTTTTCTGAAGTGGGCGGTGGCCGGGTGCGGTGCAGGAGGCCGGCCCATTGTTGATTGTTGAGTATTGTTGAGCAATGAGGACCCTGATGAGCCGATGGTGAAAGGACAATGTCTGGACTTGGACTTGGACTTGGACTTGGACTCTGGGCTGGCGAAGCGCCGATGACTTGCGCTTTCAAGCTGACTTCGGCCCTCGCGTCTGCAGCATTGAAATTGCTGTCTCGTCGATGCAAGCGTCTTCGTCTCTTGTCACGCCTTCAGTCTTACCGTCAGGTAACATGATTACGCTGCAGCGCCGGGCTCTTTCCACTTCGTTTTATTTCACGTCACTTCATCTCTTGCGTGTTTCCGCGCAGCTAGGCCAAGAATCGGTTAGTCGAGTTTCTTGGTAATCACGAGTCGAATCAGGCGTGAGTCAAAACTACTTGTTGGACAAGCTTTCCGGGGGAGGGGGGCAAAAGCAAAAAAAAAAAAAAAAAAAAAAAAAAAAAAAACCTTCTAATACCTAGAAGGTAAGAAGCCGCCGGCTACATGGACCAATGTGTATGTGGCGGCACATTGTATATCATGTGCGCTTGGCTGTCGCAGAACGACGCCTGTCGATATCGTGATACAAGGGAAAGCTGTCCGGCCTGGGCAAGAAGCAAGATGCTCCCGAATCGTAATCATGTCAGACCTGACATCGGCCGCCGAGAAGCATCTACTACATGTATCATCTGCAAGTGACTGCCTATCAGAATTACCTGGTATTCCAAAACACGCCGTCGATGCTACCCTATCATGGCTTAGACGCTTGACAGACGCTTATTAGCATCGCTCGCATTGAATGTCAGGGCCGGCCGGTTTAAAAAAAGAAAGGGGTCCGGCTGCTGCGAACTAATAATTCTGCAATTGACTAGATGTGGCCAGGCTGTTGACCTGATCGCAGCCGTGCAATTGCCAATAAGAATGCTTCAAAGGCCTGGGGTAATGTTTCAAGCTAACATGGCATATGCATGTAGCTTCGTTTTCTTTTCCGTCTTTCCTCTCCTCTGCTTTGCTTTGCTTCTTCATTCTTTCGTTCCCTCTGCTCTCTGTCTCTGGAGAGCGGGTATACTCGGCTTTGTAGGCTAGTACTTGGCAGCCAAAAAGAGCCACTTTTTCTTTCCTTTTTTCTTCAAAAGAAGCAACAGTTCCTCGAATCCTGGACATTGGACACATGCATGACATGCAGGCTGTGCGTGAGCATGTGTCCAGGCAAGAATTCGGGAAGAGCCGTTTCTCCAAGGCACCAGACACAATCTGCTTGTTCGCTTGTGCATGATTTTCTGCAAGCTCGCGGCCGTTTCGATTGGTGCATTGCGTGTCGTGTCGCACCTGGTCACTGTGAAGTTGTGCAGATGGAAACTGGGCGTCGAGGCGTCAACGGTCTGGGGATGATCCTTTTTTTTTGCATGCGTATGTACGTTGTTGTACATGCATGCATGTTGGAGGTACGTGTATGTACATATGTGTATACATGTATTCGCACGTCCTCATGTCACTTTCAGGCGTTCAGAACTCCAACAAGACTCATGGCACCCAGGATAATCAAGTGTGATCAGAGAACCCTGATGATCCAAGCGAGGGTCTGCGATCAAGGCTGCGATCAAAACTGCATCTTCGGTTCGTGGTCGTGGTCGTGGGCGTGGTCGTGGGCGCCATGGTTGATGCTCCACAAGCCAGCCACAGGCCACAGGAGGAAGGAGCACAGCAGGACGGGCGCGCCAAAAAAGGTCTTCGAAGTCAACTGGACCAAGATCCCAGACAACCTGGAGATTCACACGACAACGTGACTGGCCAAAGCAGCCAGGCGGGCCCCTTCCGTAAGTACATGCACGTCTGGTGCCTCCGAGGCCGAATTGATATGCGGCAGGTACGCCGCTGCTAGGTATCTCGACCCCCGACCAACCCAAGTCTGCACCTGCTCCTGCACCTGCACCTGCACCTGCAACAGCCTAAGCTGTCCCTGCAACTCCCTGCAATAGTCCAGGCCAGGCGAGGCCCAGCTGGGCATATTAGCCGGCAACGGGTGGGCTGCCGTGGGCTGCCGTGGGCTGCCGCCCGATGACGACCTTGCGCAGCCCAGCCAGACCAGACCGCCCAGCCGTTGTGCTGTGTTATGTAAGCCGCCGTGGGCGAGCAACCAGTCAGTCCAGACCACAGCCTGGCGGCATCAATGCAGCATGCATCTGCCCCAAATTATCAATTGATCCTCCAGTCCTCGACTCTTCCATTCTCGTCGTGCCGTCCGCACCATTCACACCATCCACACCATCCACACCCTCCGACTCCGACTCTGGCTTTGCTTGACACTTTGCACCTTGCTTGTACTGTCGGTGTCAGTGTCAGTGTCAGTGTCCGTCTTTCTCTCTGCAGAGAATCCTCTCGTCGCAGTCTTGACATTCTCATTCTCGCCCATCTCCTTCTCAAACGTTTTCATCCCGTGGTGCTGCGTCTCTGCATTGTCTGCGTCCTTTTTCCAATCTCCTTTTCCTCCGCCGCATAATCTCTTACTGTGTACCATCTTCGACTTCGACTTCGACTTTGACCTCGACCTCGACCTCGAGAATTGCCGTCCATCCGCTTTCGTTTCCTTTCCGGCAGAACTGCCAACTATTCGCTCCAGACTCTATTTCTATTTTTCTCTCCTCGCCACGACTCCGCCCTTTTTTTTTTTACCTAACCCTCGGCGATCATCGATACTGTGCACTGCCGCTGCCGGCCGCCGTCAACTTCAGCTTGCACTTCCGTGGCGCCTTCTCGACCAATTCTTCTCCGCGCTGTCTCGACTTTTCTATCACGCAGTCTGCTGCACCCTCTTACTCTCTACGAAATCTCGGACTTGACGTCACTGCACTCGACCGATACCTCTCGACACCCGTTCGACACCGTTCCGACGAAAAGTTCAAGCCAGTGGCTATTTGACTACACGTCGCTGCCCTTGGCGCTATTTTTCATCCTCACTAAAATAGTGTATAACCAATAATCTCCAGTGACCAGAACTGTGTTCTTTGGGCTTGCGACAGGCCCCTCGAGTGACGGGACGGAAACATTTGCTGTTTCTCGGGCTGTGCGCAGCAAAGTGCTCTACATCTCATTCACTCACCCTCACCCACGGTGTGATTGGAAGCACCCATTCGAACGACATGGCTAATTCAAATCCTCCGAACGTCATCCGAAGGTAGGATCGACTGTCCTATCCACCTCTCTATGTGTTTACCCCAAAAAAAGAGAAAAAAGAAAAAAGAAAAAGAAGAAGAAAAGGAAGAAGAAAGAGAGAGAGAGAGAGAAAGTACCACTTTGCTCAGCTCAGGTCATGGTCTCCGTACAGACTTCAGCCCATTTTCTTGCTCCGGCTTCGGCTCGGGCACAGCTATTGAAAAGCCAATGCGGCCAACATGATTGTACTAATATTTCTACGAGCAGGAAACTTGTCATCATAGGCGACGGCGCATGCGGCAAAACTAGTCTACTCAGCGTATTTACACTTGGATACTTTCCCACGGTTCGTATATTCAAGCCTGTCATGCATGCATATATATATCGCCCATCATTACAATGCCTCTTGACTGACCACTTGTTCTAGCGCTATGTAAGCCGTACAGTCGCATACTTGCATCAGTCTGACAGCGCTCGCACAGTCAGCTAACACATATCTAGATCCCGACTGTGTTCGAAAACTACGTCACCGATTGCAGAGTCGATGGCAAATCCGTCCAATTAGCTTTGTGGGATACCGCCGGCCAAGAAGACTACGAACGACTACGGCCATTAGCATATTCCAAAGCACACGTCATCTTAGTCGGCTTCTCCGTTGATATGCCCGACTCACTGGACAACGTAAAAAACAAGGTTCGCGCACGCATGTCACCATGGGAAGTATGGAAGGAACATGATTAGGTGCTAACGCATGAATAATTCTGTTCTGCCCCATGTTGTAGTGGATCGAGGAAGCGACTCGCTTGTGTGCCGGAGTCCCCATCATACTAGTTGGGCTGAAAAAAGATCTCAGAGAAGATCCAGTGGCAGTCGAAGAGATGCGAAAAAAGTCACAGCGGTTCCTTACTACTCACGACGGAGAGGCCGCCGCTCGGGAGGTTGGTGCCAAACGATATCTGGAATGCTCGAGCTTAAGCGGAGAGGGCGTCGACGACGTGTTCGAAGCTGCCACGCGCGCTGCACTATTGACGTTTGAAAAGGGCGAAGGTGGCGGCTGCTGTGTGGTCCTATAACAAGGAACTGCGTCTTGCTTGCTCCATCTCCGTCCTTTGTACATCCATCAATTCGGAAAAGACCGACGCGCTGTTCAAGCCAAGACGAAGAATTGAAGGAAGAAGAAGAAAAAAACACATTCACGACCAAATCAACAGTTTTGCAAAGTCGCTCGCCCCCGCCCCTTGACGAACTCACTGTCCTTTCAGGGTCTATTGCTCATTATTCAGCCCTGCACGATCCTGGTTGTTTGCAGTTCTTGTTGCAGTTCTCGTTTCAATCCTTGTCACGCTCGGCGGCAACTCCCCGCCGACGGCCCTTGTCGAGAAACAACCATCACTGGACTCGTCCACCTCCCGTAATCTTTCTCCCCTGGCAAGCGAGCCTCATTATCCTCTCTTGATCGTCTCCCCAACTCACTTCCTCACTTCTCCACTTTTTCTCTGTATAAATACGACGCGGTACGGCAGGCACAAAATGGCGCGAATATGGCGCTGGAGGACAGATGAATCGGAACACCAAAGGGTCGAATCCTTGTCACTATATCCTGCCCATTCAGGCACAATCTAGTTAATCGTACAAAAAGAATATCCATCAGCGGTGCTTTATTTTGAAACCTATCATTTTTTTTTCATTTCTATTCTATTCGCTTTCTTTCTATTGAACATTTTTTTTGTATTTTGTGTATATATTTATTTATCTATTTATATATACTATTTCCATCTCTTCATGTACATGCGATGCTCTCTCCATTTCCTATTCATTCCCTACCCTCTGCAAACAAAGTAAACACACCACTCTTTCCATTCTGCCTCATCGTACCAGTGTATCCCGTGCTGCATGACTCTCTGGGGCGAGGAAAGAGCTGAAGTCATTCATTGGCATGAAAGCTGATTCGATTTTTGGGGCTTTCTATGGCGTTTTGTTTAGGTGGATGTGGATGGATGTTCAGATGGGGTCTGGAGAGATATTTAGATAGATCTTGGATTGATGTTCGAATAGTTGGATGGGTCCTCATATGGGACAGTATCAGATCAGATCGGATGGAGAGCTACAATGGTAACCCGCCATGCCATTCATCATCGGAGCGAAAGAGAGCAAAACCGAAATCACCACGAGAGCTGTCGGGAGCTGGTGAGATTCCATCTTGTCTCGGAGCCAGTGATGCCTGCTAAGACGGGCAGCTGATGCCTGGCCCGTCTGCTCTGCCGTGTCCATGGTGCTTGCTCACTGCACATTCAATACTGGTATAAACGACACGGCTATACCTCCTCCATGCAGAAAATGTGAGACTCTGGACGTGATGTTGTTATCATGCACGATGTTCAGTGATAGGAAGATGAAATATATATATATCAAGGACATACAGAAAATAACGTCCCCGACACGCCGTTCACGCGTCATACAGCCCAGTCACCAAGAGTTCTTTGACGGCTACGTAATCCCTCCGCTTCACTTGTCAATAGAGCTTTTTTTTTCCTCCGCAGAGCTTACCATTCTCACGGTAGACACCTCAGAGCTCCAAGCGAATTCATCTTCTCTTTATACATGTTTTCATCCCCCCTTTTCTCTCCATTTATCTGCCCGTCACTCTCTCACCCCCCTGTTATTCTCCACCTCCCTGCCTTCACCGGCCTTCCCTCTCCATCTCTCTCTTCTTCTACCATCTTTCATTGCTGCCTTAGCCCCACTGCTGTCGTCGCCAACGCAGCTCCTTGCTATTGCAGCATAAATTGATTCCCCAAGATCCTTATATTATGTGAGAAGAAAAATACGAGCAATGCATGGATGGAATACACGTGAAGAGCAGTAAATTGATTCCATCGCGGCTTAATCAAGCTAGACATGATGTGAGAATTCTTTTTCGTTTCCCTCTTAGTCTTTTCCTCATTCAGGTATGGATACGTTCATGTTTTATACGTCCAATATTCGGTAGGAAACGTAAAAAAAAACAAAAACTTGAAAACCGAAACGAATAAGTAAATCTAATAGTTATCGTAAAGTTTAGAAAAAGTACCAAGGTCATACACACAGCAGCCAACGAGCGATTTGCTTCGTATAAAAACCACATCGGTATCGTTCTTACTATCATCTCCTACTCCTTATAACTTATACATTGGTCTTGGTACAACTGTTGCACTTTTCTCCACAGACGGCTTTCCGCCATCCCATTTATCGACACAGACTAATCCAAACACAAGGCCATTTCGGCCGAGCACACCCGAGCAAATACACCCAAAACGAGTCCAGGGCTCTGCAGAAAAATAACAGATTCCACCTGGAGAGGCAAAAAAAAAAAGAGAAAAAAAACTTGGCCCAAATCACACAAACCCAAAACAGATCAACTCAACTATCGTTTCCAATCATGATTCCAAGGCTCTTTACCCGGGTAGTCGGTCTGAAACCTCGCATACTCAATAGGGACCGCCTCGGTGCCCCAAACGCCCTTCTTTTCCATAGCAACTCTGTACAAGAATCCCTCGCCGTGACCCTCGGGCCCAATCGTCTTCCTCAGTTCCTCGCAGGCATTGAACATGCCCGCGTGCATTCGTTGTCTCTCCTTGGCTATCGCCTCGTGTTGCTGACGTCTAAACAGCTGCCAGGCTCGATGAATGGTCCAGTGGCGAAGGTACCGCAGCCGGGCCATTCGCAGAGGAGGCGGCGCCTTCGAGAACATGTTCTTCCTGAGCGTCTGGATGCGGTAAAAATTCTCTGATTTGGGCGCCGTGCGGTTCTTGCGCACCGGTTTGGCTCCCGGCGGGGGTCTGGCGGCCACGCGAGCCATGGCTGTGGTGGAGGTGGAGAAGAGGAGCTTGTGGGTGATGGTGAGAGAGCTTGGTTGCTTGCCAAAGAGGCCGCTGAGTGAGAGAATGGACATCATTGTATGCAAGATTCGTTCACTTGCGGCGGACGAGTATGGAAATTTCTTATGAATGTCGACGTTGACGTTTTTTAGGATTGCTCTCCGACGACGTGTAGCGGCGAAGCTCTGATTGGTGCGGGGTATTGTCGGTATCAGAGTTGTAGTCCTCGTCAGCTTCAGCGTAATCGTCGGCGTCGGCTTCGGGGTCCTTCTTCTAAGTTGTCGTCCTCGATGCGACGAGGACCTTCGTACCCAGGATATGGAGGGTTCCAGAGCTCAGGATAGGGATGATCCGAAAGATGCGGCGACGCGCTTCTCGACGATGTTTTGGATGAAGGTCTCGAACGGTCGTGAGCTGGAGAAGTCGAGACTTCGGAAGCTGGAGAGATCGAGACTTGGGGAGCTGAAGAATTTGAGATTTCGGAAGCTGGAGAAGTCGAGACTTGGGGAGCTGAAGAATTTGAGACTTCGACAGCTAGAGACGTCGAGACATGGGGAGCTGGAGACGTTGAGACTTCGGGAGCTGGAGAATTTGAGACTTCGGCAGCTAGAGAATTCGAGACTTCGGGAGCTGGAGAATTTGAGACTTCGGGAGCTGAAGTGTCCCGAGTACCAGAATTAGAAACTGCGACTGCCGAGAGTTCAGAGTCGGAATTTGGAGTATCTAAAGACTCAGAATGGGAATTTTCCGAATCAGCTTCGTCGCCCTCGTCCAACTTGGAGAGCTCTGCGACCCGGTCTAAATCGGACTGAACGTTGAGGCGGCTAAAGCGATTGAGCGGATGTAAAGGGTCGAGCGTGTATCGTCTGGCAGAAAAGTAGTCGTGGATATCCTGTAAGAAAAAAAAAGGGTTAGTCTTGTTGTCTAGGCCTCGGAATAACGGTACTTCCGCAAATTGCCCAAATGCGGAAGTCGTGGGGAAGCGACTCCCCTTGTGTGGTTGTGTGGGGATGCAAACCACCAACCACTCAAGACTCAAGACTTCAAATTCAAGACTTTTCAAAACTCCAATCTTGAAACTGGAGCCCCAAGACTCAAAACTCAAAAATCGAGAATCGAATTCAGAATTAGGAATCAAGACCCAACATACCTCTTTTATATCACTTTGAATCAAAAGGCACTGGTCAACCTGCCTCTTTCGCAGCAACACCCTGAGGCCTTCATGCGCCATGACTTCGTTATAGGCCTCAATCAATTGCCCGCTATGCAGACCTGTGGCTAGTTCCAGGGTATATGCGAGAGGCTTCATCTGATCCATCAGGCCATAAGCAAGGTTTCCGATTCTGCCGAACAGGTATGCGCACTCAAGAATCAGCGTATGAGTCCTCATCTTTCCCTGCGCCCACCGGAGTTTAGCATCGTCGGATACTACGAGCTTCTTCCACTCAATGTGGAGGTCTAGCAACTGGGATCGAGTCATAGAGTCGGCACTCTCCGGAAACAGTGCGAGCTCGTTGCTGGCTTCGCCGCTGAAAGAGATGATACTACCGAGCAGCTGCAATACTTTCGCACAGATGAGCCGGAATCTGGCCGTGTACTCTTTCAACGTCCTAGGAACGAGTCCGCAGAAGTTGTACGTTGACTCCATTTCGTTTGGATTGTTCTTCAGGAAGCTGTCCCACCACGCGGTATCCATGAAAGCCTCATCAAAGTGTGACAAATCGTCAGCTTTGTGGCGAAATATATAGGTGCCGCCAGGACATCCAAAGTAATATCGGACGCGACGGAGTGTGTTATACAATCGCGTCTCTTGAACGTCTGCATCGCCGATATCACCAAGTCGGATCATGAGCCACTTAAAGGCCGACTGGTTAGGCTGGGCACACACGAGAAGCATCTTTTCAAACTTGTCTTTCTGGCGGACACGCTCCGCCCATGCGAGCTGCACTTTGTCGGCCGCGGCAAACAGCGCATCCATGCCCTTCTTGCACCGCTCTCGACGATTTGAAGAGAAGTAACGGCTCATAACGGCCCACTGTCGTCGCTCATCTACTAGTCTCTTCTCTAGTTCGTGGCGATGTTTGTCCTGGGCCTCGAGGTCCTCGACAATTTTTCCGTACTTTGTCTGCTCTGTTTCATGGACCATCGTCCAGAGGTCCCGCAGAACGGAGTGGCGGGCCACGAAGTCCTGCCATTCTTCCTCTCGGCTCCTGGTGGGGTTTGACATGGTACAACAACAACAACAAGCGATTGAAAAAAGCGGCAGGGATATGCTGCACAAGAGATGACAAGAAGGCGATTCCGAGAGGGAAGGAGGACGGGGTAGGATACGCCCAAAAGGTGTTATTGCTGTCGGCTTGCAATATCTTGCTGGCGTTCACTTGTCTTTGCATGAATTGCAATTGAATTGGACATAGGAATTACAAAAAAGACAAACACCAGCAGAGACCAAAGGCCCGGCGAGCATACTACTTATAAAGACGGGCGAATGCAAAACCTGGATACCGTACGAGATACATTGGGAGTTTAAGCTCGCAGCCATCGAGCTTAGTGTCTCGTATGGGTTCTGGCCGAGCTAAGTCACCACCTCATGCCCAGTTCTCGTGCTCTCCCTCTTCACGCTTTGGTTAGTTTGTCCTCTTTTCCCTGAAAACTTGTTCATTTGACCACTGTATACTTTGGCTTGGACCCCTGTTCCTGAAAAGCATGCAGAAGAGTTGTCGTTCTAAGGTCTCCACCCAATACCCCTTTCCCTTTTCTTCCTCTTTTTTTACTACTTTTTCCTTACGAAGCCGCAAGTCTGAATCCAATCTAGCTGCTAGTCACTTGTGCTTAGCCCCTTCTGCTGAGATCTGTAGTCGTCCAAGGATATACGAAGGTGGCAATTAGGAGTGAATAAGGTTTCTCGAAGCATGAGACGCCGGAAACTTTCCTAACCCTCAGGACAATCACTGCATCATGCCAGCCCCTTCTACATTATTACGTGGATTTTCAAAAACCTTGGACAAACCCTTGGAGGACCCTTGGACGCTCGCGGAGAAAACCATACGATTGCGATGATCTAGCCGTAAACGAACTCGACGATCAAAGACGACCGCTTGCATTTTCCTGTGCCTCCTGTGTGTATGTTTGTGTAGTGACAGACAGTTCTGGCAAGCCAATCATGCATTTGCTTGACTGACTTTTCTATTTTGTGATTCCAATCAGGCAGAATTTGATAGAGTGAGCGAAACAAGTCAAGCATTGACTCCACCTCTTCTTTTGCGAGGCCTTGCGCGTCACCTTCTGGTCCTCCAGGCGGGGCCAGAAGGACTGTGAAAGGCTCTACAAAAGCTCTGCTATGCTAGGCTGTAGAGGCCTTACATATGTCAGGTCTGTTTCCACTGGTGCCAACAGAATTGTTGACGCCCTGGGGGAGGTTTGGTTCAAATCTATCCTACAGCGGGCATACTGCACACCAGTAAATGATCACGCATTGCAGGGCATAGAAATCCCACAAACCTCGCCCATGAGATTCTGTCTTACGTATAGTGTGTAGTAAGTGTGGATATTAGAAACTGGGGAAGAGAGGAAAATACGTTCTAGACGGCTCATGAAACCGTTGGGTACAAACGTCACGGCGCCTTTCGGATTCCATCTCTCACCGCCTTTATAGTTTAATACATGGTCTTCAAAGTCGTCCGCTATAGTCAGCACGCGCTTCGCAAGTCTGTCTGTAGCCGTCAGATTCGTAAGCGATATACGAGTCGACAGATTGAGGGTGCGAAAGAAAAGAAAGAAAACAGCTCGCGCCGCAGATATCTTCCAACGAATGAAACATTATGCCTGTGGGATTACCTTTTCGCCGCGATCGGTAGGAATGGCACTGGTATCTTTGCCGAGAGCCATATATGTTCCATTATCGATCAGGCTCGGGATAGCCCTCTCTGGCAAGCTTGGCGTGCATGAAACAGGGGGCTGCTTCGGCGAGGATTTCGATACTCTGGTCGTCGCTAAACTGTCGGCGTCAGATTTGTGATGAGGAGTATGAGTAGCCGAGGCTTTATGATGCAGAGCCTTATTTTTGGATGGGTTCAAGGTGTTTCTTGTGTCTTTATTTTGTCTTTCTTTGCCGTCCATGCTCTCCGCCGAGAACCCATGTCCTCGTCATCGTTCCTGCCGTTTCTGCGACGGACCGAAACGCCCGCCGCTTTCTTGTTGATTCTTTTGGCAACGCAATGGCCAATGAGGCGGCTCTCAAGCGTCAGGACAGTTTTGCTACTGTCCTGACTTCAGGAAATTCGGCCAAGTACCGAGACAGGTACCTGCCCAATCTACAAATCTAGCTAGGCAGGCAGGTTCCTAGGTGCTTTATGCAAGTAGAAACATGAATGGTCATGCCTCTCCTTTTCTTCTTCCGGCCAACCTCCAACTTCCATCCACCCACCCACCCATCCATTCATCCATCCATCCATCCATCCAAATCCCATATTATTCATCACCACGAACAAAGTGCGAGAAAGCACGCCACGCTACGCCACTTACCTCCGCGCGCGCATCCTTCTCCGCGCAACCCCGGCCCAAAAATGGCAAACCACGCCGACGCATGCGCAAGTCCAAGAGGGGTAAATCGCGGGAAGCAAGTCAAGTTGTCACTTCTCATGCCGGGACTCTGGACCTTTAAACTGGCTGCCCTCCTCTCTCGATAGCCTTCAATGCTGCACAAGCTGTTGAATAATGTCAAGACCCATGCTGCTCTGCCATCTCAATCACGTCACGTTATAGCTTCAAGGTATCACGAGGTGACAAGCCTGGCCAGTTCTGTATCGGCAGCGTCCGCGATTGAATACAGATCTACCTTAACACGTTTCAGCATCCTATCCGCCTCTTCTCAAACCAAAGGAAAAAGACGTCTTAGTTGGCATTATTTTGTGGTCTTGGAGCGCTGAGAATGCATAACCTTGGTGAGCTTCGTCTTGCCCCTGGGTTGACTCATTGTTCATTCCCTTTTTTTTTTTGCCGTTCCTGGATAGCTGTGGAGAGGCTCAGACGTATGCAATCTGGTTACCTTACTTGGGCGGATCAAGTTCAAATCTCGTCTCCTGAAAAAAGAGTTTCTTTGACTTTATTGACTGTGCTGAACTAGATACTCCTCCGACCCCGTCAACCATGTCTACGCTCACGCCAGCCCTCCTCTCTCTGGCAGGCAAGACAGTGGCCATCACCGGTGCTGCGCGCGGCATCGGCATCAGCCTGGCCATGGGAATCGTGGAAGCGGGCGGCAGTGTGGCCTGTCTGGACATCCTCCAGGCTCCGGCGCCTAAGGAATGGTCCAGAATGCAGAATCTGGCGTCATCGTATCGAGTAGCCGCCTCGTACCACCACTGCGATGTGACGGATGAAAGTGCCGTCGAGAAGGTCATGGACGCGGTGGCTGCTGACGCAGCGGCACGGGGCTGTCCCTTCTGGGGCACAATCGCCTGCGCGGGCATCCAGCAGACCATTGAGGCGCTGGACTACCCCATGCGTGATTTTGAGAATGTCCTAAGGGTCAATGTCACGGGCGTCTTCAATACCTGCAAGTACGCGGCGAGAATACTGCATCGCGAGGCACGCTCGGGAAGCATCGTCATTATCGCGAGCATGTCGGGGAATATTGCCAACAGGGTGAGTATACGTTTTTGGTTTGAAATGAATCTGATGATCAGGTTTCCCCTACCTTCGTTTGTCCCTCTTTTACCCTTTTCCCCCCTTGTCTCTGACCAAGAGATATGAATAAAAAGGGTCTCAATTGCACGGCATACAACACCAGCAAAGCAGCTGTCCAGCAAATGTGTCGCTCGCTGGCGCAGGAATGGGGACAGTACGGCATTCGAGTCAATACAATTTCGCCCGGCGTAAGTTGGAACTCTCATCCCAGCCTCTCCCCACCCCTGACATCATTTTTTTTTTTTTTGCCTGCCCTTTCTCATCTTACCCGTCTTCTTACGCCGGCACACAAAACAGTACATCAGGACGCCCATGACAGAGCAACTGCTTGCCGAGAGCCCCGAAATGGAGCAGAAATGGCGAGGCGGCGCTCTGCTTGGACGATTTGGCGTCCCAGAGGATCTCAAGTTGCCAGCAGTATTCCTTCTGTCCGAGGGCGCGGCATACATGCACGGTGCGGATTTGAGAGTCGACGGTGGACAATGTGCTTCTGCATAGACGCGCGGCAACGTTCAAGCCTGACAGAGTCTACAATTCTGGGTTCCTGTTTACCGTGTTTGTGGATCTTGTCTCTCTTCTCCTTGGCGTTTCTTTTGTGGTTTGTCTAGTGGCTTCGCGTGCTCTTTGTTAGCGGGCCAGTTTAGCTACAATCATGGCTTAGCTCTCAGGACTTGGCTGGCACCTCCAGGACCCAGGCTAATGTTTCTTGTACTCGGCATACGTATGTATGTTCTATTGCCTTGATAGAATGTATACATTGAGTCTATAAAGCACGGTCCATCAAACCCTTCTATTCGAGAACTTACAGCTTTTCGATACAGTATTGAAGAAACAAGACCCTGGCTCAACACTGTTGTGCTGATACGCGCGACTTGACTGTGCACCACTACATGGCCTGCAATTCCGCGCCATATCTACCCACGCATTCCTGTCCAAGGAGTGGCGTAAATCCCCCCTTTTACGTGCGTAGAGCCACGTCTAGAGAACCAAGCCAGACATGCTGCTTTAACCACCACGTAACTCGCCTGACGAGGCGGCCACGCAGACACGTCCTATGGAGAAGGAGCTTACAGAAGAATAGAGAATGGTATGGAGGTTGAGGGGTGAATGGTCAGTCATGTAGTTTTTTTAAAGTTTTGGTTTTTCTTTTTCCCACCACTGGCAGGCAGGATGAGTACTAAAAAAGAAAAAGCGAAAAATGGAGCCTGATAGATGCAGAATATAGGGCGGGCATAATTTACAATATAATTGTTTTTTTATTATTCCTTTTTGTGACCGTTAGCCCACCACGCATTTTCATCGTCCGCCGCAGATTCCAAACATCGAACTGATTTTTCTAAGCCATCAGGAAAGGACGGACGGACATGAGAAAGCGATATTGAGAACACTCTCCCCACGGCTACGTAATCCACGACTACGCAACTACGGCTGCCCCTGATGCACACCGATTACCGTCCCTGACATGGTGCGTAGATGTCCCCACGATTGCATGTGATCTTCTCGGGTCCGTCTAAAATAAGACCACTTGTGGCAAATATATGACCAGATCTATGATTATACCCGTACGATGACTGTACGAATGGACGAAAATTAATGTATGCGCCCTTGGCGTAGGTACCATGACGTATGAGGTGTGTACGACGTTCTGCATGACGTATGTTGTGGTGGAGCTCTCGTATGGCTATGGCTGCGTTGTAAGTTTAAGTACGACTGATGTATGTATAATAGCCTAAGAAGAGAAGAGAAGAGAAGAGAAGAGAAGAAAAAAAGAAAAGAAAAGAAGAAAGAAAAATAAAAATAAAGAAAAGAAAAGAAAAAAATAGAAAAGAAAAAGAAAAAAAAAGAAAGGAAAAAAAAGAAAGGAAAAGAAAAGAAAAGAAAGGGATTTTATATAAGTCTTTAAAAGCTTTACTCTGCCTTATTAAAGCGTTTCTTTCTTAATGTAAATATAGGGTAATATTACCATCTTATCTGTTAGTCTTCTTCTTCTCTCCTCCATTTTTCTTTTTCGATCTTCTACTATATAATTATCGTTTTTCTTATTAGGACAATAAGAGTATCCTCCCTTCACTTATACAGAAGCTAGATATGTAGCCTAAGTTTAAAAAAAGCCTGCTAGAGACGTGAAAGTAATGAGGCAGACACCGTTTCCAAAATACATCTCACGGCGGAGATTCGTGTCGAGTTGGGCGATTGGCCGCATCGTTTGTCTAGTCTTGACTGATTCGATAGTTTGAACGCTCGGGATATCATTGTGAATGGAATTCAACAAAGGACGTGCCCTGGACTTGAGCTTCAATGGTGACGACAATCTAATCAGGGGCTTGGAACCAAGGAATCACGGTAATCAACTTTGGCTCTCCCATGCTCTAGAGGTCTGTGTTGTTTCTCTACGTCTTTTGCGATGCTTCGTTCTGAAATGAACCCTACCTTGTGAAAAATATAGAAGAAATAAAATCAGGGGGAGACGAACTAAAAGATAGAATGTAATCATATAAAGCTTACGTGCGCAATCCATGCATACTCCATTTCATTGCATTCTGTGTGTCTAGAGCACGCCTACACGGTCTTTACATTAATATAAAAAGAAAACAAAAGAAAACGGAGAACAAAAAAAAACTACCGCGTCTCCATAATCCGGAAACTTGCAGATCTTGTATCGTTTGAGCAGATTCCATTCGTGGCAAAGCTCGTATCCATGTGTTCGACGTCGACATTTTGGCCTCGCGACCGTGGTTCTCCTTACAGATGACTATTCTCGGCAGATGAGCACCAGACAAAAAGAAAAGACACAAGCGACAGCATAAAACAACAATAATAAAAGACAAGTCAACAGAACAATCATGTCAGACGCACACAGAGTCTCGTCACACTATTCCTTAAGCAATAACCCCCTGCCCTGGATTCGCTCCCCAGCAACAGTAAAAGACGTCACCTCACTACCAACCTCGCATGGATCAGCCCCATACTCAACCATTTCTAGCCCGGCAGGCTTGTCCAGAAGCAAAGCCTTCATGCCCATCTGCGCCTGACATCGGTAGCTTCCAAACTTGTACTCCACCACGGCGCGCTCCTTGTGCGTAATCAACGTGGCCGCCTCGTCAATCTGGAACTGAAAGCGTGACTGGAAGAAGAGCGTCAGACTGGCTTCATTAACGAATTTCCGGTGTCCTGTAATGATCAGAACGCGTGATTCGCCGTTGTCCATACTATTCTTGGCATACTTGATTCTGTTGAGCGCGATTTTTACACGATGGCCTCGAATCACCATTGGTTTCACAAGCGTGCAATAGACAAGCAGTTTCCGGGCGGCCTCGGGCGTGAAAAAGACGAGCTTTGCGGCAGACGTGGCATGGGCCTGGCCGTCAGGGCCGTTGATGAATGTGGCGTATACCCGACCTATGTTGCGGACGCAGGCGAGAAGTTCTCGCTCACGAATATCGGGCGGAAGATTTGTGAGCCAGAGGGCGCAGTTTTGCTCCGGGGCGAGATGTTCCATGCTGGCGTTGTTCTCCGTGTGCATGCCGTGGTAACGGGGTGAGAATTTGAGGGAAGATACTCCATGGTGAGTGCTTTGCTGTAGAAAGGGGGTCAAGTCTCGTCCTGTTCGGTCGGGGCGGGTAATGGAGAGCATAGGGACGAATTTCGATTCACTCGTGGAAATGAGGTTGTTTCGTATAATGCCGTTGGTGGGTTTGTTGTTACTATTGTTGCCATTGCCATTGTTCAAATGTATATTGCCATCATCGTTGTAAAAGTTGGGAACATGAGCGAATTTTTGGAGATGGAGGCCGTTTGTGTTGAAATCGGCGACAGAGCTCAAAGGCATGAGACCGGGAGGAATAAAACGCGAAGCGCTACTGATGGGGATGGATCTAGGACGTGTGATGGCGGTGGGGGGAGGTACAGGAGCGGCAAAAGATAGATCGTTGAGCGAGCGCTGTCGGGAAGGACTGGTCAAGAGAGGGTTTGAGGCATGGCGGTGAGTATCAGGCAGTAGCAAGCCGTTGGAAGAAAAGTTTGTTAGACGGGGTCCGCTAGTCAGAGACGAGGCCGGAGAGCTGGAGATATTTTGAGGTTGGAAGTTGGCAAATTGATGAACAAAAGGTAATTTTGTTCCGCTGACGGAGTCTCTTTGAGGATAAAGTTCATTTGCTGTCGAAGCCGTTGGGTTGATATGGTTCATGGTGGGAGATTGGAGTTCGCCGGCATGACAGGTCAAGTCGTCATGTTTACCCCATAAAGGGCCTGGAATGCCTTTTTGGGCTTCGGAAACTGGTGGAGGAACTACCGGAGCCACGGATGATACTGAGGCTTCTGCTGGAGCGGAAGAGCCTGAGTAGGAAGCCAGAGGTCCCGTCTTCGCTGGCGGCACAGGAGCAACGGCGGCGGTAGATGGCATGGCATACCATACGTGATCCCAGTTGAGGAGACTTCCAAGCCTTCGATCTGCTTCGACAGCAGCAGGAGCGTCTATATTGGTAAGCCAGTCTCCTCCCTTGATTGCTGGCGGTCTTGTTGGAAGACTGTTTTTTGAAGCAAATAGTCCCCGTTCTGTAAAGAATCAAAAAGAGGTCAAACAACGTAAAAACATCAATTGAAAGTATCAAGACCTGTAACACTGCTCACCACTTGCAGCAATCTCATTGTCTGAGTCTCTGTTCATAGGACCGTTGTATTCCATCGTTCACTATCAATCCCGAGGCAAAAAAATCAAAGATGCAATTTTCAATATTGAATGATGTATTAGAGATGTTGACGAGATTTTGGATAAAAACAAAAGCTTCAAGATATTATAAACAGCTCACGTGGAACCAAGCGTTTGACGCGGAACGAGCAAAACAAACACTATGTCTTGTAAACGAGAGACGCGTAGCTGCGCGTGGAGAGAAGAGAAGGGGGGGGGGGGGGGGGGGGGGGGGGGGACGTGGCTGTTTGGGCCTGAGAAAGTGAATTAATCAACATCGTGGGCTATGCGGCCGAGGCCGATTGACGTTGAAAGCGAAAGTGAATCGTGCTGGCTTTGAACTTGGTCAGTGAATGCGAGATACGTAAGGCAAGGCGAACAAGATAGCTCTGTCGTGGAGAAGGCATAAACATACTTGGCACCAGTGTTGAAAGCTCTGTTGTTGGCGGAGGGCGTGGTATTGTTCAAGGGAACTCATCACGTGCTTCGTGTAGACTCACAGTACATCTAAGACAAGAGCGGCTTTGCATCGATCTAAAGAACTGAGAGAGTGGATAGTGCCGGGGTGTGCCGGGATGCAAACCTGGAACAGGCGTTTGCTCATGACTGATACGGCACTATTTGGTATGAATCGGCTGCAATTTATCTGGTTTATTCGCCACTTCCCATGCCTCGTTAAGAGGTTGAATGTTATTGGCTCGTCTACGTCAGATCGTTAGTTCCCTGCCTAGCAGCTGTTGACGGGTGTCGACGGGTCTTGTTAGGCGATGACGCATGTGACCGACCGCCTGTCGTCTGATCTGGTCTGGGTGGGCGGGTCTGGCTGCATCTCGACAGCTCTGACGGCTGCCAGTCCTGACGGACCTGACGGACACTGGTGGGTTTGGCCCGTCAGAATGGGGATTGGCCAGGTTGAGATTGCGTTACGAAATCAGGCAGGTGCACCCCAACACTTGCGGTCTGCCAAGTGCCGCCTGGTTGTAGTAAGCTGCCTATAGGCGGGCATAATAAGAAAATAGCAACGATAGTTCCTCTTCACTGAAAAATTAATAAATTGATAAAAGAATAAAATGGAAAAGAGAAAGGAAGAGAGAACTTCATCAATCTTCAAGGCCATGTTTTCGCACACAAAATCTTCTTCATCACCCATCATCTCATCAGCATACAGTTCATTCCACATCTTTGCTCATGCTCCTTACCACCCTTCCGCAGCCATCACGTTTTCTCGTTCAAATGCTGTTTCCAGAGTGCAAGCTTTCGTCATCCACCGACTGCGCAATGCGAACCACCCCTAGAGCACCGCAGACCCTCGCAGGTTATCGCAGATGACCGCAGATTACCGCAGATGACGCTAGTCCCTCGTTGGCATTTTATTCGACACTAGGCCCTTGTCAGGGTGTGAACACGAGCGTGTGGATTCTCGAAGCATTGATCATTCATCAAAGCAACAATTCAAGTGCCGATAGCCCGCTCGTCTCGTGGCACGCTCCCCGGGCCGGTGCAAGCAAATGAAGCCGTCAGAGGCTAATGCCGGATATACCGCTCAATCGTTTGACATGAATGCCTATCCTCTCCACACCATGTGCCTGGACTTTGGAAAGGCGCTGCCGTTTTTGTCTTTGTCTTTATCCTGCTGACCCGGGTAAATACCACGCCTAAAATACGACGAATGTGAGACAGATCTTTCGAATATTCGATGCGGCAAGGTGGGAAACTGGGGCGCGAACATCGTCAGACCATATGTGCATGGGTGGTTCCTGTGGAATATGGAGGTTGGTCTAAATTCTGATCACCTGGTCTTCCCTGTCGTTATCGTGGTCGTGGGGGCCATGAATGGCATCACGTACACATGTATGTACATACATATGTACGTACAATGCATAACATAGTATACATATGTATATGTATACCTGTAGCCCTCACGCGCATATGAAACAGTATCGGCGACAAGAGAAAACAAATCCGCTTTTTATCAGAATCCTTTTCTTCTTGCGGCGTGAAAAATCAAGAATCCTGCCGGCATGACGCGAAAAAGTCGGCACCTTTCACATCCAGACGCTGCCGAATCAACCGAATCTGTCGGGGTTATACTTCTATTTTTTCTTCATCCCATTCCCCTGTCTGCCTAGGTTCGTCTGAGCCAGCACATTGACAAGGAACTCGAGAAAACTTTGTCCGCTCGTACTGTACTCTGACACCAAAGGCGTGTCTAGACGACCCAGACTCCCTGTTATCGATGATATACGACGACTACTGAATGAGCTGACAAACGGAGGTGTGACTTGTTGGACACTTGAACACGTTTCAAAACAGGCCAACGGGCACTAAAAGGTGGGTATTGGACGAGAAGCTTCCCAAGTCTTTTTTATTTCTTGCAAACATTTGGACCCTGCCCGGTTTCAAAGGATGCTATGAGTTTTAGGCTATCAGCTTGACCACTTTCGCCATATAATCTTGATGTAAGACGTTTTGGAATTGTCCATGAACCCCACCGCACAACTGGCTCTCGATCAAACAGATGAAGGGAAAAGATGGACGGCGATACTGGTCATCAGTCCTACATGATTTATCTGCTTCTAGTCTAGCGTTTTCATGTTATCAACAACTCCCAATGCTGCAATTGTCTTTGACAGATGAGTCTGGAACGTTCTATTGCTGCTGGCTCTGGTGAGGATACCAACAGACTGATTTGATATTCCCCTGCTTGTTTTGTTTAGCCTCTTCTATGCAACTTTCGTTTCCAACAGAAAAAAGAAAAAAGAGGAGGGAAGATAAAAGGACGGGAACAAGATCAATATTCTTCTTGAGATCAAATACAAGTATTGCATTGTAGTTTGCGCTTTCCATGAAACCATGAGCCACCCAACAACACCACCAACTCCAACAATGCCGAAACGCATGCAAAGAAGACGCTATACAAAGACCAAGTTTGGATGCAAAACATGCAAGTACGTTATAACGATGACCCTTTTTCTTTTTCTTTTCTATCCCCCCCCCCCCCCCCAACCTTTTGGTCAGAATTCTCTTACGGGCAGTCGTTTTTTTGTTCATCTGCCCTGCTATCACTCAGCAGTTTATGAACCAAGTTAATTCTTTTCGCACACATTGTTTAGAATCCGCAAAGTCCGTTGCGACGAGACCTGGCCGGCCTGTCAGAATTGTGACAAAACCGGTCGTCAGTGCGACGGCGTGTCTCCTCAGGCCATCAGGAACAATTCCAACACCATAACATTCATCCCGCCCCTGACAGTTTCTCATTTCCAGTCCACTCCCGCCACTCGCGGTGATGTTCACGCCATAGACGCGCGTTCTACACAAGCCTTGCGTCGTAGCCTTATACACTGCATTGTGGGCGAATTGAGTCGACCGCTCTGGGATTCATTGTTGAGGAAGGCTGCTGTGGAAAAGCCCGTCTTCGACAGGGCCCTGATGGCCTTTGCTGCTCTGTGTCGGATGTACACCCAGGCAAAGATGGATATGGTGGCGTGGGCGCCGCAAGAAACTGACCTGGACGAAGATGTGCGGGCTTTTATTTGCACCTACAACATGAGTCAGCGGACATTACAAGACGAAGATGACTGTGACGAATTCTACAGATCGACAAATGTGGCTGTGTTGTGCGACTTGGTATACATCTGCTTGGAGCTGATTATGGGGGAATTAGAATCGGCGCTCTCTCACCTGGAACTAGGCTTGGAGATGCCGCGTCAGGAAACTCTTCAAGGTCAGCAGAAGTTTGCCTCTATCAAGGCCAAAAAAATATACAGCCTCCCCCTTTTTTTTGTGTTTTTTTTTATCATCATCATTATTAAAATGCATCACTTTTTCGACCTCTTTTGCTGACGGAAAGATCTGTTTCTGTTTCTCTTTTTCTTTTTCTTTTTTCTTCATCTCCCCTAGTCGATGGTAATCTCTCATTCATCTACATGAGACTGGATCGTCACGCGGCCAAGTTCCTGGACACAACGCTGCTCGTCGAACATGCTATTCCCCTCGCAATTCCCGAGACGACTTTCCACGAGCTCGACACGGAGCTGACATACGTAATCAACAACCTGCTGCTTTTCCTTGCAACAAGGGCAGACGTCGATAGCCATCAGCATTCCGGAATCGTGCCGCTTGATTTACTCCTGGAGGCCAAGGCACTAGACGAAGAGCTTCGGCAATATCACGCGCAGATTCTGCCTCCGGACACAATGGCATCCCCGAGATACGTCGTATATTCCTCATCGGAAGACGCATACCTGCGTTTGAGGTTCCTCACGGGCATCATTCTGAGCACCAAGTCTCTGTACGCCGAGGAGACCGTCTACGATACGCTGGGAGACGAATTCTTAGCCATTACAGACTATGCCGCGTTTTTGCTCCGGGAACAAGGTGGCGGCCTCACAGTGCGCGGTCCTAAGGAAGTGTCGCTCCATGCATACCCCGAAGTGCCATACGCAGCAGCAGTCATACAGCCGCTCTACATGACGGCCTGCAAGTGCCGCAGTTCCCCGATGCGCCGCCGCGCCATTGCTCTCATGGACGAGGCTTCTCGCTTCGAAGAGGTGCACTCGGCTGGGATACTCGCCGCTGTCGGGCGCCGCATCATTCAATTAGAGGAAGAGTCTCTGGGCGAAGCGTATACCGAGAATCCGGCTGCCGTGCCGGAATGGTGCCGCATCCACGCGGCTCAGATTCGTCCCGCGGGCGCCGAGGCCAAGTTCGCAGAGGTGGTGTTTCGATCACGACCGAACGGCATGGATGGGGAGTGGAGTGAGTTATTGGAGGTGGTTTTCTGGTGATGGGTGCGGTGTCTTGCGAGCGGCGGGGGGGGGGGGGGGGGGGGGGGGGGGGGGGGGGGGGGGGGGGGGGTTATCACACGCCGAACTTGGTATCTTGATGCCGCTGGGAGACTTGATCTGACGTTGGGATGTTATCAACGACAGACCCGTCATGCTCATTTCAAAAGGGGAATGAAAAGGAATATAAAAAGAGACCGATATGACGTCAACGCCTTTTGAGGTGTGTGTGCGTTGATGCTTGTAGCTCCGTTAATGGTCGTGGCTCTTGCTATTAGCACGAGGGTAGAATAAAGTCTTGGATTGGAAGAGTGGTGCAGACATTTTGGGGAATTCCGGGCAACATTTTAAATGAGACGATTAAGTGAGAGAAAACACTGAGGACGAAGAAGAATAGAGCAAACATTGGAGACGAGTTGAATGGGAAAGCGCCTGCTATACTAGCTGTGGATGTTTTTAATAAGCAGTCTATCTACGTTCTTTTTCTAGCCTATAAGTCTGTACTTTTACTCTACTCTATTCTACTCTACCACTACTACTACTACTACTACTACTACTACTACTACTACTACTACTACTACTACTACTACTACTACTACTACTACTACTTATAAAAAATTAACCCATGGCCTGTTGCTAAGCTGCACGTTTTCTTCTCATTAGCTACTAATTCTAGCCGCGCCGTATTCGTTTGACGTCGGAATGCTTTCGACTTTCGAGCGCGCGTCTGAAACGCAGCCAAGGCTATCGAGGCTACGTCAAACGCCACATACCCCATCTGACACGCACGCAGAACACCACGCAAAACAGTTTCAATGGCCCAACCATGAGAAACACCATGCGCTATAACCTCCGGCTACACCACGCGAAAACCCCTCCTAAAAAAAGCTAAAAAAAAGAAAAAGAAAAAAAGAAAAAATAGATAAAAAAGAAAAGAAAAAAAAAAGCTAAAAAAAGCTAAAAGCTAAAAAAAGACTATAGCCTATCCCCCCCTGATATTAAGAAAAGGAAAAAAAAAAAAAATACATGCACTAACTATAGGACAGGATCAAGCTATATATAGAAAACAGCCCCCGGTCACTCGTACACATGTACATACGTATGTACAAGAGAATACAGCCCCGGACGGTAACCGCCATTCCCATGCAGAGTGAAGCCCGAGGAATCATTTTTCATATCCAGAACGCTAGAAAGGTCGACGTTGGGCTGTGGCCACGTACATCAGTCGAGACGGTCGTGTGAGGCGGGGGACGTGAACTTCCGGCGCGCGCGTATGCGTCATTTTAACGAGACGCGGAGCTGGTATGGATGTTGCCGGGTATTCTTCGATGCTGTGCATTGTTGACTGGTGGGTTCCATTGATTGTGCTTGTTCTGCTGGCTATAAATTGATATGCTATCTTTTCTTTCTCTCCCCCTTTTTGTCCTTTTTCTTTTTTTTTATCTAAATTTCTAAAAAAAAAGTCTTCAGTGTTTTTCTCTTACAACAAAGGTTAAAAAGGCACCTCTCCTTCGCTGCTTGACGCTCGTCAACTTATTGATTTTCATTCCCGCCAGCTCCCCCCCCAGGAATCCCCAGTGTCTCTCTCTGGCCAAGAAGCCACGTCTTAGCCTCCTCGACTCCACTGTCCGCGTGATCAAATTGCCACGCCACGAGAGCATCGAGGGCTGTCTTGAGAAACTTGCCCCCCTTTTGCAGCCCAAATAGCTGTTGGACCTGGTTTCCGTCCAGGATTGGCCGCTGGAGGTGGGCGTCCTGGAGAGCGGCGTCCTGTATGTACTTGGCGAAGAGCGAGTATTGCTGGATGATGATTTCTGAGGCTTCTGGTGGGATTTTTGCTCGGGCGGATTGATCTTGCTCTGGGTGCTCTTGTTGTGGAGCGCAGCTCGATCCCCGTAAAGATGACTCTCGCGGACAAGAAGAAACGACCAAAGCCAGCATGGCGTACGTAACTTGCGTGGTCCATGTCGAGCCCCAGGACCGAATGGCCATGCCTACCCTGCTCCTGATCGGTGGACGCTCTGGATCATCTGCCATGTCTTGTACAATGTCATGTATGGCGTCCATGTTTCGCAGTGCACTCTCCAGGAGTTTGGAGAGCTTTGCTGGGGTCCGCAGCGCAATGGTCGCCTCCTCGACTGCTTCCTTCAGCATGTCATGTCGGAGCCCGGCAAGTGGCGCATAGGCAGCCATGGTCCAGAGGTACTCTGCATTGGTCTCCGACTGCACCATCTTTCCCAAATGACTGGTGTCCTCTAGCAGGAAGGTGAGAAGCTGGTAGGCCCGCGGCCAGGTTGCCGGCCATTGTGGCGACGAGGCAGATGCGGGAAGTAGATCTGAAGTGGTGGGACGGTACTTTGTTTGCAAGGCGGAGAGGAGGGGCGAATGGAGGCGGATGAAAACGGGAGTGTATAGATTGGCCTCAAAGAGGCGCTGGAAAGCAATTTCCGGGTGTGGACTCTTCATGATTTTGAAAAGTTCGATGTTGACTCTGTCGCGGGTGATCATGGTTTCGAGTGCCTGCTGTATGTCGTCGTCTTTCATGTATCGCACTGCTTGGGGGTCGAGAGCAAAGCCAAGCTTACTGCCGATTCGAATCAGCCGCAGCACGCGCAGGGGGTCGTCCATAAAAGTCTGGCGCGGGTCGAGAGGCGTCCTCATGATTTTCTTATCCAGATCCTCTAGGCCTTTGCCCGTGAGATCCACAACCTCCTGCTTCTCGAGATCAAATAGCAAAGAATTGACCGTTGCATCGCGTCGAAAGGTGTCTTCCTCGGGAGTGCCAAACTCCATCCTAGGGGTCCGGCTCTGACCGTCGTAGACCTCCTTGCGCAGATTGACCAGGTCAATGTCCAGACCGAACAGTTTGCCACCGGCCGTCTCGAGCTTCTTGGACTTGTCATTGTTTCGCTCAACAATGTAGAACCTGCTGAACCTGGCGTCCGGAATGCCCAGGTCAGCGGCCCTCTGCAGGTACTTGGCTTCGACTTCTGGCTTGGCCGAGAAGCTCTCGAGAAACATGCCAAATTCACGGCCCGTCACTTTGCTCAGTGCCAAGTCGAGGTCGGATGATGGGATGCCGAGAAGACGGTCTCGAACCCATCCCCCTGCGATCCAGATTTGAAGCCCCGGGAAGTGTTGTGCACAGTCGAGCAGCAGCTCCCGTAGAAGCTGTTCGGCAGGTAGCAGATCGATTGTCCTCTTTGGTGCTGCCATGGTCGACATTCGTTGGACAGAAGACTGTTTCGCTTGTGTCGTATATGTAGGCTGATTGATAGCATGAAGAGATGACGAAGAGGCACCTAGATCGAGTTTCAGTCTCTTTGCTGCGGGCTCGGTGATGGTGGTCATTGCGGTATTCGCGTAGACATGGAAGCGCGGCCTCGGTGGAGAGAGCGCAAATGATGGCGGTTTCTGGCGGAGTCGTGCGGCACTAAATGTGCGAATACCTGATCCTTGTAGTCACGAAGCACGACCGCAGAGCATGATCGGGGGGTTGGGCTTGCGAACCTCGAGGACCATGGGTCGAAGAGAAGGAAGACGGATCAGCGTATACAGTGTTTTTTGATGATATCGGTGTTGAGGTTGGTGATGGTGGTGATGGTGATGGTCGTGGTGATGATGATCTGATTGCATGGAAAGCGCGGCGTTGTGTCGCCAGAAGCTATCCCGGCGCACAGACCACAGGGCTCCAGCACTTGGGAGCGAACAAAAGACAAACAATTCATGCTCTGTTGGAATACCGAGCTAATCCCAAAACAGACACACCCCGCCTATCATGCCCCTCGTCCCGGCCGACCATTCTGTTCTGGATTCCGGGTTTTCGGTTTTCTTTTCTTTTCTCTCCAAATTTCTCCCGTCCACCCATACCAGAGACAACGCTCGACCGACGCAGACCCACGAACCAGCCCAGTACCCGATATCGCCAGGCTCGGCAAACTCCTACAACCAACGATTTATCGATCCGGACTCCCTACCACTTTCAGTTGCGCATCGCATTCAGAACAAAACCAGTCCTCAGCATGGGCGGGCAGAACAGACAGAGTGGGTGCAAGAAGAGGAAGAAGAAGAAGAGAAGAAATGCAATAAAACGTTAACGCATTGGGTACATGACAGACGGCACCGCGGCGCCTTTGAAAAAAGCCAAAGACAAGAACAACGTCGATCGACGAGGAGTGACTCCAGATGAGGATGATATGAGGGCACAGGAGGCCAGAAAGAAGGGTTTGTTGAATCAAAATCCCCAGCCACCGACTCGGACTCGGGGCTTTCTCAACTGACTTTTTTTTCCTACTCACTAGCCGACGCCCAACGAAAAGAAATGGCCAAACAGATTGCTGGAAAGAAGGGCCCGTTGAACACTGGGTCTCAGGGGATCAAGAAGAGCGGCAAGAAATAGAAGAAAATCAGAGAATGTGTCCCAGATTGTTGTTTTTATGTTTTCATCGTGCTCGGCTGTCGTGCGTTGGTTGGTGGGCTGGTTGGTTGCATAAGCGGTTTGATTGAGGGCACTAATACGATACGAACGGGTAAGGCCACCTGCGTCTCGTGTAGCTCAAATCGAAGCAAACCTCTCATTTCATTGAGTCACACATTTCCTGCGAGAAAATCGCCTCACACCTCTGATCTGGCTAGATAAAGCTGCTCGTCTAGTTTTGTGTTTCTCAAGTAACACTAAATCTCTGCGGCAAGGTGAATTCCGCGTAGTAGCTGCTATTCGAGCCAGCCGCCGCCGGAGTGTCAAGCAAGCAAGAAAATGGTAATGGGTGACAGTTCTTCTTAGCCAGCGCAAGTGGACCACGTAAGCTCAATAGATTGTTCGGTTGGTCCTGATTTATTGGGTGAGGCTCATCAAGGTCCAAACCCAAGTCTGACTTCCACCTGCTTGCCTGCCTGCCTACGAAGCCGAGGTGAGGCAAGCAGGAAGATGATAGGTACTGGGTACTGAGGTACTAGATACTGCAGGTAATTAAGTGATTAGGTGATCGGCTCTGATTAGGTAATCATCCCCATGTCGCACCAAGGTTCTCCACCTCAACATGCTGCAACGAGCAAGCTCAAGCTACTCCTCACCCAGACTGACACTCCAACATTCACGCTTGAAGCATCCACCGCTGCGCTGCGCTGCACTGCACGGCAATTCTCATCATTGTTGCTCTCTTTCAAAACATCAAGGCTTTCTCGTTGTCTTTGGAATCTTCGCTCACGCCCAGCGAAAAAAGAAGAAAAACCAATGACCCCGGCCCAGACGAGTCAACGCTGCTGATCTGGTTGGACTCTTTCTCCTGCTTGCACGCTGGATTAACTCTTTCCTGATCGTTTTGCTGACCCTGATTTTCTCTTGACCATCTGTTAGGATCCTTCTCCAGGATCTTTCACACACACATCCAAACAGAGATGGCTTTCAGTTCGGATGAGGGCGAAATTATGGAAGGTGGAAATGGGGATTTGAAGGCAACTTCACTCACTCGCCATTCAGGAAACGGTATTGACCGTCGAGATAGAAACCAAAGTAGACATTCGTCTCCAGATCACGACACTGCTTCCAGATACAGCAGCTCTTCCCGCCGAAGCCGCTCGCCCCGTGGTCATAAACGCGCGCACGACGACAGAGACACCACAAATGGCCGTGGACGCGACCGCGACTCGAGGCGGATTCGAACTCGCTACGATGACACTCGCAGGGATGAATATCGGAGGCCGCGCATCTCATATGACGACCTAGATCGACCGAATCCGCACTCGTCTTATCATGGTAACTCCGACCGCCTATTGAACGGTGGTGAACACGAGCAAGATGTCGACCGTCCACATGGTAGTGATCGTGGTCGCTACGTTGCAAGGGAAGCCACACGACACAATGAAGGACAATTTCAGCCTCGAAGCCGCTCGCCATATTCGCGCAGTCACAATCATTCCGCAAGGTCAGACGCCCCAAGGTCTAGGCGGGACGGAGGATACTACGACGAGCGAGACCAAGCCAAGACGCTTCCGTACGATGACGACGATCGCTCGGGGCCAAGACATGCCCAATCAGGTAATCGCTCGCTTGTAGGAAATAATTCCCATGCCCGTGATTCTCTCCATGACCGACACAAAACTGCTGCCCGAGATGACAGAAGTCAGAATAACCGCGTCAGACAGCCGGAGCCGAAGTCGAAGCATGAGCATGAGCCCGCGCCTGAGCCTGAACCTCAATCTCAACCTGAACCTGAACTCGAACCAGACTATGAAGAGCCGCCACAGATTGACGAAGATGCAGAGATTGAACGCCGGCGACGGCGCCGAGAGGAGCTCTTAGCCAAGTCTAGCTCTGCCACTCCTCTACTTCTTCACGCTGTGGGTGCAGCTAGCGACAAAGTCGCGCGTGTGGCATCACCAGCGTCGACCCAGCCGGACACTCCTCACAAGACATTGTTTCACGGAGAGACTCCACGGACACCTCACTCTTGTATGTCAGTTTCCTCTCACAATGCTTGATTTTATCAAATGGCCAAAAGCTTACGTTTTTTTTTTTTTGTCCTTAGACCTTGCATCGCCTCACTCACCCGGCCCATCACCTGGTGGACTCGACATACTCAATGATAAAGACCTGATGAATACATACAATAAAGATCAAAGCGGTGATGATGAGGACGGTCCCTCGGCTGCCAACTATGATCCGACGGCGGATATGAAGGAAGATGAGCGTCGACACGAGCTCAGACATGGCCATAGTGTCCTGCACGGTGAGAGCATAACAGAGACAATTGAACCCACGGATACAGATGCGCAAAAGAATGCAGTAGCAGCCGCCGACGACGCAGCCACTAAAAACTCTGGTGGTGATGATGATGATGAGGACGACTTTGACATGTTTGCCGACGATATCGATGTGGACAAATATGCAAGCAAGCACACCACGGCCGTCGAGGGAGCAGCAGGGGTGGCAGCAGGGGTCCCGGGAGCAGCCGGAGCAGCAGACGCGGAGGGGGTGCAAGCGGACGATAAAGGTGGTATTCTCGAAGGTGATGACAAGGATGGTTACTACAAGATCAGGATCGGTGAGGTTCTCAATGGTCGCTACCAGATTCAAGCCACTCTTGGACGGGGTATGTTTTCAGGGGTTGTTCAGGCAGTTGACATTTCTACCAAGCAAATAGTTGCCATCAAGATGATGCGAAACAACGACGCGCTACGCAAGGGAGGATATACCGAGATTGCCATTCTGCAGAAGCTCAACGATGCCGATCCAGAAAACCGGAAGCACATTGTCAAGTTTGAGCGGCATTTTGATCACAAGGGTCACTTGTGCATGGCCTTTGAGAATCTGAGCATGAACTTGCGAGAAGTGTTGCGAAAATTCGGCAATAATGTGGGCATCAACCTCGCCGCCACGAGAACATATGCATACCAGGCTTTTGTCGCGTTGGCCCACATGCGAAAGTGTAGCATCATCCACGCCGATCTCAAACCCGACAACATCCTGGTCAACGAACAGCGCAACATGCTCAAGATTTGCGACCTGGGCACGGCCATTGATCGATCAGATGCTGCCACGGCGCAGAACCAAATCACGCCGTACCTCGTCAGTCGATTTTACCGAGCACCCGAGATCATACTCGGAATGCCGTACGACTACGGCGTGGACATGTGGTCCATCGGGTGTACTCTGTATGAACTGTACACGGGCAAGATTCTCTTCGCCGGCGACAGCAACAACCAGATGCTCAAGGCCATCATGGAGATTCGGGGTCGGTTTACGCCCAAGCTTTTTCGACGAGGCCAGCTTTCAGGGGCGCATTTTGACGAGCAGGGTCATTTTGTGAGTGTTGAAAGGGACAAGGTATTGGGAAAGGTACGTAGCGATTTTTGGTATAAACGGAGCTTTTGTCGGATCTTTGCTCGGCTTTTGCGTCGAAGAACTATATTTTGCTCGTATCTTCCAGATGCTCGGCACCATTTTGCAGATGCTTGGCACAATTCACCGCAAGCTACACACGCACACACACACACACACACATGCAAAAGCTAATCAAGAAATCTAGACCGCCGTGAGAACAATGGCCGTCATAAAGCCAACACGCGACCTTCGCACCCGTCTCAACGTCGCATCGACAGGGATGAATGAAGCGGAAGCACGGCTTCTCAATCACTTTATCGATTTACTGGAGCAGTGTCTGGCTCTGAATCCGGACAAGAGAATCACGGCGAGCGAGGCTCTCAAGCATCCCTTTTTTACGTCCAAGACGACGTCCAATGGGAGGCGGTGAGGGAATTATTGTCTTGAGTTGACGTTTTTTGTCCAGAGATGGGGTTTTGCCTTGCGCGTCAACCTCTTCCTTTGGAATACATACAGCTGATTGTCTACATTTCCTTGCGGAGTCGAATCTGTCTGGCGTTTTGGTGTTTTATCTAGGGGGATGGAGATGGAAAAGGAGAAGAAATGGGAAAAGCGCGCATCGACGCGCACAGTGCGACGGGGCAGCAGTCTTGGCTGGAAAATACGTAAAGCCGTCCATTCACGTCTGAACGTGTTGCAATATCCCATCTCGACCGTGTTTGTAAGCCCACGTAGAAAACGCCGCGGCACTTCTATCCGTTGTAAGAAGTATAGCAGTACTCCTGGAACGAGAAGAAGGGAGTTTTGAGAATGGTTGCGGGTGCTTTAGATGGGGTGCGAGTTTTGGATTCCCTATCATGGCTTTATTATATTCTGTTTACATTGCGTTCAAGGGGAATCAACTACACGGTGCGGTGGAATACAAATCAACACAAAACACAGCATCACTGTACTGATACTAAAGTGCACACCACGGACATGCGTACTCGGTCGGGTTGCCAGGTCAGCAAGACGGGATGATGCAAAGTAAATAAACATACGGCGGGCAGACAGCAGACAGACGGACAGACCGAATAGGGGGAACAGCACATACGAGACTGCGAGGCTGTCTCACTTGCCGTTTTAGCAGGCGACGAAAGAGCAAACGCTTCACATGAATAGTTGTCCGCCTACACTGTATCACACTGCATGCACGTAAAGTCGTATATAGGTATAGGACACAGACACGGAGTAACTCTCGCCATGACACGCGCACGGCAAGTCAGAGATATCACTGGCCGGACAATGTCGTCCTTGGATAAGATGAGCGCCAACAGCAACACGTCGCGCAAGCTGGGCCACGGACAAGACGGACAAACGGACGACTCGTCTTGCCGCCCCAGAAAGGTGATGCGGTCATGACGGCGCTGTTCGCACAAACACAGCCCTCGGCTCCATCAAAGGGCAGACGGATTCCAGTCAGACTGAGGCAATTTCCGGCCACGGCCCCAAACATCGGTGGTTGGGTTTGGCGAACGTTGAACGTTGACAGGCAACACCATGTCGTTCTCTCAGGGAGAGCAAAAGCGAATTGCTGTACAGTTGTATGCATGCATGCATGTTGCTCTCTCTGCCTCCCCCTGGGGCCCCTGGGGGTAGGAGAAGCAGGCGCCAAGAAGCAAAGGCGGTTTTGACACATCACATGCCCTTCTTGGCCCTGTCTCGGCGGTTCCGCCATCCAACGGAGCATACGACGGGTTTTTAATTTGGTGCTCCATGTGCAGCGGGTGAGAAGAAGCTGCGTGAGCTGCGGTGCGACGGATCCGCTCAGAGGGATTTGTCGGGGGTGGGTGGTGCTGCACGTGTTGTATGTGTTCTCCCTGTCTTGTTCGGGGGGAGGAAACGAAACGGACGGCAGATAAAGGGGAAGAAGAGAAAAAAGAAAGAAAAAGACAGTAGGCGTCGATAACGTGGGGGGGTTGAGTTGGATGATTCGGCGTTGGTTGAAGGGAATTTCGGATATAGAAGGGTGTGGAATCTGAGGAGGAGGAGAGAGAAACTGGCTATGTTGGGACGACTGTGGGTGGGAAGTCGGGTGCATTGCATTGCACATGTACGTGTGCATTTACTTGTTTTTTTTTTATATTTACGTTTGTATTTATATTATATTTACACTTGTAATTGTATTTATATTCACATACAAACATACGTTTATATGTATATGTATATTCATATTTATATTCTTATGTTGCATTTAGTTTGTATTCATTTTATATATATATTTATATTCATATTTAGTTTATATTCATGTTACATGTATTTTACATTGACATTCCATGTACATATACACAGTTACTGTCGCTTACCAACACAAGCCATGGATGTGTATAGAAGCATGTAGATTGTCATTCGCTCGATGCCCAACCAACGTCCAGTCCATTCCAGTCCAGTCGACGTGGCCTCACAGCCGCACAGCCCTCCTCGGCAACTGACGCATGGGCTGGCAACAACTCGATGGCTGGATAGGAAACAGCAGTGGGAAACGGAAAGTGGTTGCGCTGCTCCTGCCCGCTCACAGCTGGTCGGGGAATTCGGGGGAATCGGGTCGTTCGGCTGGACTGGTGGCGCGTGGCGAGTGGCCCATCTGGCCATGGCGGTACTTTTTTTTTTTTTTTTTTCTTTTTTTTTTCCCTTCTTCGTGTGGCTTTTTGCGCTCTTTTGTGAGGCTTTGTCCGCGGCGTTGCTCGGATCTCGCCCGTCCTATTGTTGTCGCGCGCGCGCGCGGCGCCGGGCTTTGCAACTTGCAGGGGCGGGCAATCGCCGTCGTTGGCTCCTTCCTTCCTCAGAAGCCTCCTCGCCGTCCAGCCGCCCAACATGGATGGCATCAAATCACCAATCCGCGGCGGGACAGATGCACGCTTGGGGCGGCGTCACTGGTTGCTTCTGGGGCGGCACGTGACGAGCAGCCGCAAAGACAAGGGTCTGAGGGCGATTGGAGCCGAGCACGAAAGTGGCAGGACAGACATTCACGGACCGGCGAACCACGGACACACATGACGCCATGGCAAGCGTGAGCGCAAGCGCAAGCGCAAGCGGACAGCGGACAGCGGCAATAGATATTCAATAGCTCGACTGGCACCGGCGGCTGACGACGGATGATTGGACAGCCTTTCGATCGTGGCGGGACAAATAAACCAAGGCGGCAGACAAGACGAGACTGACCCGAGGCTCTCCCTGGACGTCGCAGAGGCACGAATCGACCCGAGTTTTCCGCTCTTTTCCGCTGTGCTCTGCTCCGTCACTTAGGGTCCGGAATTCGAGCACCATCTCTATTACAGAACAGTCAACCAACCCCCGGGATGGCATGACAGGCTCTGATTTGCGAGTTATACCGTGACAAGCGTCTTTGTACATGTGTATGTGTTATGTACATATGTATGTATATGTATGTGTATGGTATGTATGTACATATGTATATAAATAATAAAATAGAAATTCTCAAGCATTTATTGATCAATGACCTGCTTAATAACGATCGACTAGTGTCCATTACGTCACGAGGACGAAGCAGAGCTCAGTACAGACTCGGAATCCAAGCCTTGACAGATAAAACAGGGGGAAAAAAGGAAAAAAAGAAAAAGAAAAAGAAAAACACCATGCAGCATGGCGGTGAGAAAACGTGGTTCGGGCTTGACCGGGGACCCCTTTTCCGTGCTCATGCTAGCCCATGGTGTTGGTGCTGTGTTGGTGCTGTGTTGGTGGATGGAAGGGGGAAATCCTGGCCATTCGAAGAGGGCTCTGCTCTGTTTCTCCAGGTTGGCACAGAATGGTCCATGGACCCTTGGGGTTTCCGCACATTATTTAGATCGTGACTATTACTTTTCATCTTGCTTTTTTATTTTTCTTCTTTTCATTTTTTTTTCTTATTTTTCTTATCTTCTTTTTTTCTTTTCTTTTCGAGCCAGGACATCAATTCGAGCCAGGACACCAAGAATGACCAGTCCTTCCCATTCCAACCCCGTAGATGCAACCACACCCATCCAAGCCCATCCATGTCTAATCTTGACACAGCAGCGCTGCCGCCCCTGCGTTTCCCAAGACTGGCCAACGATCCAATGAACCTCTTTTTCTTCTCCAAAAAAATCCGGGTTCCTCTCCATGGTCGTGCTGCGGAGGCACAAGGTGACGTAGACATGACAAACAGAGGACGACACGGTGTACGCTGCCTCGTTTGTTGGGTTCCTGATTTGCGAACCATGTTTCGTTGTAGTGTAGCAACGGTTTTGACATTTTTGTTTTGTTTTATTTTAATTTCTTTTTTTTTTACAATTACTTTCTTTTTTTTTAAAAAAAAAAAAAATAGGAAGCGTTTTCTTTTATTTCCCTTTTCACGCGCGTTCAAGGCATTTCTAGGACCGGCGAGACCAGCGAGAGTTCCTGACCTCGGCCCTTGACTCCGTGCCGTCTTGAGCATCCCTTGGTCGTTTCTCTTTCCAGCCGGCGCCTAATCAGACGGGTAGAACCCCTCGGCTGGACCCCTAGACCCTGAGATCCCTTGATTTAGAACGTGGGTAAATCATGAATCTAGTGCGTTATGCTACAAGGGAAGGGGGGGGGGACAGGAGCGAAAAAAATAAAAAGGGTAGATAACAAGGGGAAAAGGTAAAAAAGAAAAAACAGAAAGAAAGAAAGAAAGAAAGTAAAAGAAAAGAAAAGAAAAGCAACACAAGGCACGATAATCCATCAAAAAAAACCACATCAGCACAGCACGGCGTCAGTAAGACACAAGACATCCCTCGACGTCTCCTGCGGCGCATGCACTAAAATCAGGAACCCCCCCCCCCCCCCCCCCTTTTTTGGACCCCCAAAACATTCTGTTACTTACCTTCTCCTTGAACTCCCCTGGCCCCTTTTGCCTGAATGTCGTCTTTGTTTGAGGCCGCTATTTTAGTTTGTAACAAAAAAAAAATACGATTAAGGAATCATGCCACGGGATTCTAGTTAACAGGGCCCTGTCTGGACCCTTACCCTTGAGACGCGAAAAGGGGTCCATTTTCTGAATCCATGAGATGGGCGATGCTGGAATGGGGGCATTTAGAAATGGGAGATTTTGGAATGGGGGCGGTTTTCGAGAAAAGGGGCGTCGTGTCTTGGGCGTTTTTGTTTTCAACTGTTCCACCCTCAAAAAAAAAATATGCTAATTGTTGTTATGGTGCTTGGGTGTCCAGTGCGCGACATTACGTGTCGTGCTGTGCTGTGCCGTACGGAGTCGTGGACGTAGCATTTCATCGAATTCAAGTTATTCCATCTTGTCTGTTCCATGTCGCAGTCGAGTGCAGTCCTCGATTCGGTTCCATCACACAAAAGCCGGCAAAACCTCGTGGCAATTTCCCATCCTCAGACCTAGGGTATTCTGTGTCCTGGCAGGCAGCAAAGGAGTGTAGAGTGCAGTGCAACCATGGCACGTGACGGCCAGCCATCCCTGCCCGTTGGTGGCGCAGTGGCGTTCCGCCAGCATTAGTCTCGCAGACGCCACGCGCCTTGCTGCTGCGGACGCCACACGACGCGCTGCTTCCGTGCATATTTGCCCTGCCTGCCGCATCCTGGTTCGGAACCCGCTTTTCCCAGCGACTGAGACTCAGACCATGTTGGACTCGGATCTGATGAAAGTGGCGCCCGGCTAGCGCTCTTGGGCTTGGGAAGACAGGACAACAGGAAGGCGAAAAATAAAAAAAAAATAAAAAATAAAAATAAAAAAAAATAGTCACTTTGCTACCTGCTATCCTAGGCCCCGCCCTAGCTCTGTCCGTCCGGCGTCCGTGTTAGTGCCGTCCGGCCCCGCGTTTGCATGTCCATGCCCGTCCGTTGACATCGTCCGTTGACATCGTCCGTTGATGCTATTGCCGGCGCGACTCACCAGACCAGGCAGGCAAGGCATGTCTGGCACGCGCGGCGGCCGAGAGCCTCTCGGCCTTTTTTGTTGTGGGTCATTGGTCCTGTAACCATTACGATTGACAGGTAACCAGATGTGACCTCCTTTCTTTTTCTTTCCTTTTCTTTTTTTTCCCTTTCCTTTTGTTATTTCCTTTCCTTCCTTTCCTGCCTCTCCTTCCCCTCCTTCCCCTCCTTCCTCTCCTTCCTCTCCTCTCCTTCTTTCTTTCCTTTTTATGCTTCTTTTCTTTTTCCCACTCCACCATCTAGTCCCCCCTTGCCTCGGGAGAACCTTGACGCCACGCACAAGCTTGTCGTGCTTGCATTTTCTCCGGTCCATTCTTCCTTTGGAATTCTCTTACGTATTACTCCTTTGCTTTTTCTTTCTCTTTTTATAGTCCTTTTGTCTTTAGCCGGGAATCAGACGGAAGCACTCCGTTCCCTTTCCTTGACGGACCAGGGTATGCGTTAGAACACGTATGCCTTTGATACTACCGCCAAACACTATACACCATAAATGTTTGACACATTCGAGTGAAAACCGCCCAAAGAGTATACCCCAAATAAAGTGACAGTAGACGCAGATGCTGTGATAAGAAAACCAGAAAACCGGTGATACCATGTGCCTGTCCTCCAAATGACAATCAAAAAGATGTAAAAACAAAGGTAGATAACGAAGCACACGACAGCACAGATACACCGGCTTCATCTTACATGTGTTTTGGCTCAAGACAACGCCCGCCCGTTTTCGTGCTTTTTTTTCTTCATATCACGAGGTTCGGAAACATGCGCCCTCGTATCACACAAATGCATGCAAGCATATGACTTACATAATGCACATGCATGCATGCAGGCAGCCTCGGCAGCCACTGCCACAGCGCCTCAATGGAGATGCATTGCCCCGGCCCCACATTTTACTTTCTCTTCTCCGCCTCCGCCCCCGGCCCCCTAATAAAAAAAGAAAAAAAAAAAAAAAAAACGGTCTGGTCGCGGACGATGCTTTTTCTTTTTTTTTCTTGCGTGGCGTCGAAACTAAGGACGTTTGGAGGGGCGCAACGACTCGATGTGGAAAGCTTAAGCTGCTTGGTTCGTCGGTCCTTGGCCACTCACTGGCCGATGGCCACCGACCCGGACACGCACGGGCTTTGGTCAAAATCCGGGGGCGGGTGTCACGCCATCTTTGGTGAAGAGGAAGACGAACAAGAGGAGAGAAGAGGAGAAGAGGAGAAGGGGAGAAGGAGAGACGAGGAGACGAGAGACGAGGAGACGAGCGGAGACGAGCAGAGGACCTGCAGACGTCAGAGGAGAAAAAACGGTAGAGCTGTCAAGTTATCCAGAGCGTCAGCCCTGATATTGCGACATGTACATGTTGGACCAATAAAAATTGACTGACTGACCAGTCGGTTGAGGCTCAGCTTCTTGGGATGTAAAATCCTACAACTTGAGCTGATATGATAGATTCACAGTCACTCTGCGGGAGCCCGCCCCCCGCCATGTAGTACGAATCTGACTTTGTGACATCATCATCAATGGCTCGCCCTTCCCCATCTCGACGACATGGGAAAACGTAAATGCAGGCGACGAGGTCTAGCCGTAGAACCCCAATTCCGCCTCTTCCTTGGCATCGGATCCTCGAGTCCCCCTCCCCGCCCGGGTAATGGACCAAAAAAGCAGCCGCGAATCGTCATGTGCCCTGGAAGTTGCCGACCCAGAAAAATCAACTGCCGTAAACTTGTTGAACGGTACGCCAAAAGTGGGCGGGAGATGGATTTGCACGTCCAGGTCCTGGCTTGACATCCTGTGTGATATCTGTCATGTCGATGATATCGGCGATGCGCGTGCGTGTGTGCTGGTCATTTTTGGTCCATGGCTATATCTGCACAAGCACCATTCGTTGCAGACACCACCAACATGACTCGTTGCAAGCCGTTTTGACCCATCGTCATCGTCCACCACGGCAGATAGATCCGCGACATGAGAGGGAGAGAGCAAGGGAGAGAAAGAGAAAGAGATGGGCGAGCGTTTCTGTCGGGCCTTTTTTGCCCCGGAATTGACGCAATACACTGACTGGTTCTACGGACCAGGTCGCAGCGAAAAAAGAAACGCCTGGGCCTGGAGAGATACCCATTTGGCCGGAATGGCGATAAGCCCATGTTTCTGGCCATCGTGACGGCGCTTGTGTACGAGCGAAGAAGTGACGAAGAAAAGACACTGACAGCACAAAAAAAAAGAAAAAGAAAAAAAAAAGGCACTCCGGGGCTTAAACAGCCCGATCCCGGGGCGTGAGCTGAGAAGCATCCATGCAATGCAATGCGCACAGTACACTGTATGTGACGCGTTTACACACCAGACTATTTGCTCCCAAGGGCCAAAGCAACAAAGAAAAAAGCAAGCTTCTTTGTCCGCAATGACACATCTCTTCCATTCTTCATCTAGGTGTTTTGAGCGCAGAAGAGGCGAGTACGCAAAAGCCCAATTGCAATTCTTGACGGCAAGAACAAAGAACCTGTACCAAGCGTTTATCATACGTTGGACATTGGATGGTGATCAGTTTCACCACGGTTCACGGACGGGGACGAGCTTCCATCTCCCGTCGCTTCAATGGCTTGACCGCCGGTCGGTGCTGCGTAATACAAGCCATCGACGCTCAGTATGACGGCAGTGTATATACATCCATCCATCCAGACATCCATACATTTCCATGTGTGGATGCACGTATGTCTGTATGTATGTGTGCAGATCCATCCACGATGTATCCTGTCCTAGTCTTTGGCTTTCGTCTCGCAGCACGTCTCATGCACACATGTGTGTGTGTAACTATGCTCGTTGCTGTGTGTGGCGGTAACCCGTGGCGGCAACCGTGGCGGTCCGACGTTGCACGATTTATTCAACGATCTGTGCACCTTACGTCTGTGCATCTGTTGCGTCTGAGCGTCTGTGCGCTTGTGCGCCTTGAAATCGTCGATACGATGCCGTAGCAAAGTGAACAATAAGTGCTGGCTGGAAAGAGAGGAGGAGGAGGAGGAGGAGGATGTATCATCGGAAAGCAATGTGACATGGCGTTGAGTAACCGTTGTATCGGGTCCTGGCGCTGCTGCGCCCATGAGCCCGATGACATGTTAGTTGGAGGACATCATTATGTAATGTGGAATTCACAAACCAACAGAACCAGCAGGACCAAGAAACCACAGACTGTCCCATGTTGTTGAGATGGGTAGACTCACCCCAAAGAATTGGTTTGCATTTTCATTCAACCACGGGCCGAGTCCTCCGAGGTAGTGGGTGGGTCTCTATCCGAGTTTGTGGCAGAAGCGCGTAAAAAATAAATAAAAAAAAACAAAACAAAAATAAAATAAAATAAAATAAAATAAAATAAAATGCGTCAAATAATAATCTCGTGCTTTCTGCCACGGCTTGCGGGATGTTGTTTGCGTAGCGAAAGAATCGACAGTTATTCGCGCGTCTTGTGCCTCTTCCATCCCAGATTTGCACTTCCCCCTTGTTTGCTTGTTGTGAGGCAAGAGCGCCAAGCCAAGCCAATATTATCTTTCGTTTAAAGTTGCTAGCCATTCTGCCTCCTGGTTAGTCCAACGGCTTGACACGGACCAGACCAACGAGACCAGACTAGACGGACTTTGATTCTGAACAACGGATTCTTCTAAGTTCTATGTAGGTAGGCGATGGAACATTGATGACTTGGGGCCAATATGTATCGCGATCTGGCACTAAGTCCTGATTTGGCCTAGTGCTTGCTCTCGTGATTTCACGAACTTGCTGTAGCGTTCCACGTTCCTTCACGTTGTGCAGCGTGGCAGTGGCAGTAGCAGTGGCAGTGGCAGTGGCAGTGGTGGCAGTGGCAGTGGGAGAGGCAGCCAGCCGTCGACGCAGGAGATGGAAGGAGCGGCCCAGCCGTCGCCTGCAGGCCGTGGACAAGCATCAGGCAAGCACGACCAGGACCACGATCAGGAACAGGACCATGACCACGACCAGACCGCCAGTCCTTTCGAGATTCGAAGACGACGATCAAACATGACCAAATCTGGTGCTGCCTCGCGGGTGACAGTGCATCCTGCACCACACCCTATTCCCGTCATTCTGGCGGCAGCGGCTGATTGTCATGTCGACCCAATCCGCCTTTTAGCACTGAGCCACTGCGCAGACTGAGAGACTCACGGAAGGATTGCATGGTCTTGCTGATGCGAGCCGGCGTGCCTGCCATGTCATGCCCCCCCCCCAATAGTCTCCGACTATGCATCAGGAACGCGAGGCGAGATCACTTTGCTGCGAGTACATACAATCATACCAAGTTTCAAGGCCCGACGTACATGACCAAGCAGACCACCGACCAACAAGGCGAAAAGAGCCCTGTCTCTATATGTACATTGAACTTGTGTAAAGTCAGCGGGCGCTTCAATAAAAACAAAAACAAACAAACATATGCCATCATCATGGCACATGAGTAACCGTTCCGAGGAGCTGTGCTGTTCTTTCTTTGCTTGCTTCCCGCTCCTTCGGAGATGAGATGTCCGTTGCGGTGAAAACAAACCAGAATAGAAAAAAAACAACAAAAGTACATCTGCATGGCTCACATTACCAACAAGTGCATATCGACATGTCGACGTCGGGAAAACAAGCGACAATGGAATCGAACCGTCTCTTGCTTGCCCTGAGTAAAGGAAAGACGGCGACTCATTACCACCAGTCCGGCCATAGAAACGCTGTCTGCTACAACCAGTCATGGCATTGTTATTGCAAGGTGGCATTCGTACCTGTATCACAGATGCACACCGGCCTCGCAGTTTTTCATCAAATCAAACTGGCGTACCATCATGGTACGGGCTGAGGTGAGAGACGTGCATTATTGGACGCCTCCGTCTTCTCTGGTTGGCTGCGAGCACTCAAACCACGCGCCTCACTCACGGCGGAGTTTGGACCTACCGTTTCTGTCTATTCGATCAAACCTGACTGGCTTACAGAGTGGCACTTCCCCAGCGAAAGGCTGCTTGCAGCCATGAGGCCGCTAGTGACTGAACGGACGAAAGATGGGTGGTGGTGGTGGTGGTGGTGGTGCTTGAGGTTTCCGAGATCCGGCTAGACGAGGGCCTTTCTCCCTCCCCCTTTTCCGCCCCCCCAAGCCTGACCAACATATCATGCAGGTCTCTCTCTGCTTCCTAAGAGTGTCCGTGCCCCATACCTAGTTGCCGGGACCAGGTGACATGGGCTGTTTTTATTTTTCATCTTCTTTTGTCGCCCAATGCGCTTCTTCCTGGCGGAGCGTGGGGCGCACAGAGTGGCCGAGCCAGGAAAACCCGGCGCATAGCACGGCCGCAGACAATGATCGCCTTCAACTCAAAGCCTTGCTGCTCGGCCCAGAGTGCGCCTCCAGGTTGTCGTGGTCTGGTCGTGATGGGCATGAACAAAGTGGTCTGTTCATCAATGCGACTATGGATACAACAGGAAGCTTGTGAAGACCTGATGCGCCCACAACATTCCATCTCTTACACAAGGAGTCACACACAGACACAATAGGTCGGATACATACAACATTATGTATCTCACACAGACTGGCGCGCATCTCTGACCTGACTTTCCCTATCGGAGCGGCTTGCTTACGGATAGAACATACCCTTGATGAGCTTGCAGGCTGGTGGGCTAAAGTTTTTGCAGATTTCGCCAAAACGGAATGTTTTCTTCTCTTCGACCTGTTGTTATGGGCTCACAGCTGGTGTTACAACATACTGATCAGCCCTCCAACACTTATGCTCGCCTGCCGAAAAGCCCATCCGGTCTGACAAGATAGCATTGGATCCAAACACCACTTTGGGTCTACTACTTTGCACCCTCTTACCTTGCCATTCCAGCCGCCGAGCGGGAGAGCGGCTTTGTAGCGGGTTGGTAACTCCCTTGAGATGCCGGTGTGTGTGTGGTTCTTACGATAACTTGTATGAGCATGGATCCCGCCACTCAGACGCGTCCCAACGACGTCTCTGGTTCCTTTCTGCTCATTTGCATCGCAACTCGCCCAGCCAGCGTACGATCCATTGGGCAGCGCACCCATATCCTTCTGCACGAGGGTGTGATGCACGAACCGCGGCAAGAGTTTTGCACAGGGCAAGAGCAGGCACCATTTCATATGTGGATCACTATTGGGGGGGGGGCTGACTTTTTACAGTCTAGAAGGCATGCCATGGTGCATGACCTACACCCTCACGGCTTGAATAGGTACCTACCTACCTGCCTACTTGGTGTGAAGCGTCCAAAAGCCAAATTAGTATGATATTACGGTGACTGCTGAATAGAGCGGACAACATCATCGGAATTTTCCTGCAGGACCGATTGTGGGTCGACATCCCATGGCACTCTTTGGTGAAGTGACATGATGCCAATAGCAATATGTATAATGTGTACAAGTGTATGTAAGTACTTCCGTCTCGTACATCAAAACGGAGAATACGGGTGCGGTCTTTGCATGAGCACTGAGCCGATCGGCAGTGTTGAATACGTGTTCGTCGAGTATTAGCACGAATTGTACTATGTACTAGAACAACGGCATCTTCCATTTATGCCCGCCAACGATTAGGCAAAAGTCTGGCAGGTTCATGGTTTCAAATGAGGACAAAAGAGGCAAGCGCATGACTTGGAAAAGATTAAACCCTGCGGAGGATGAAACGGACAACAAAAAAAAAGCTTGCTCGGCAGAGATATCTTGTGGAAAGGATCATATGTTTTTTTCTATTCCAATTCGGTCGACTCTGCAGTGCTACCCTCTTTATTAATCAGCTAGCTAGCACGAACCTTCAAACCGCTCAAGTACATCCATACCTCCAGGCTATGTGCTCGCAAAACACCAGACAGTCGGACACCAAGACACCAACGAGGCGGCTTTCCGGCTATTGGTATGCGCTTTCAACGACGGTACGCGCCCTGGTTATTAGTGGAAACCACTTGGCAAGGTTTGCGGTCCATGCCAGACCGCCAGACCATACCGATCAACATGAGCTTGGTTGTCCAAGCGCGGAACAAAACTGAATCGGGGTTTACGTGCCGCAAAGTTTGTTTTTTGTTGTGCTCACTACACGTGCCCCAAATGCCATCGTTTATGTTTATCTTTTATTTTTCCCCTCTAAATCATATTCCCCCCTTTCCCACCCACCGGCCATGTCTCATCGATTTGATGACGGCGCGTAGTAGCTGGTCAACCTGATCTGGTCCGGGCTTCCGTTTGTTGTTCGAGCGTCTATACGTGATAGGAACAGCCAGGTGGAGTTCTTTTTATTTCGTTCCTCAATTAGTCTATGCACCGTCATTTGATCAAAAGTCAAATGAGTAAGATGAGAGGCGGATAGCAGACGGACACTTGTCCAAAGCAGGGTTCAACGCTGGGGAGGGGAAGGGGGGGGGCGATGATTTCCAGCTGGATCACATGAGAAAGTTACATAACATGTGTCGTCTAGAGGTCTTGGGCGGTAAGGACGGCTGAATCCACCAGAGAATGGACGCCGGCAGAAGGTTTTGTTATGGCAGTATGAACATGAGCATGCAAGATCATGACGCGCACGCATACGCACGCATACGCACGCATACGCACGCATAACACGCACACGCATACGCACGCACGCACGCCACGCACGCACGCACAAGCTCACGCTCATGCTCAGGCAGAAGCACACGCGCACACACACATACACACACACACACACACAGTACACACACACACGCACACACACGCAGCACGCAGCACGCAACAACATCAACAATGAAGAGCCTGCGGCGTGGCAGACTATACTCGGGGATTCCACAGGTGGCAGTGCGCCGTGCCTCCAATGTCGCTCGATGTGATGGGCCATGGGTCGGGTCACAACGATAAGTGAGACCAAATGTCTGGGTCAGGGCCATCAAGGGGAAAACAGGGTTTGAACGGGGTACGGGGGCCGCTGACGTTGCGAAACTTGGTCAAAACTTGGGCTTTTCCCTTCACTTGCCTGCGTTGCGTTGTGAGGTGGCAGTGCCAAACCTCGAGTGCCGACCAGCGCCAACCAGTTTCGTTTCGTGTGTGTGTGTGAGTGTGTTTCTGTCCTTGGACGCTCTCAGGATGTTGGGTGGGTGTCGATGTCTTCCGCGCGCTTCCGTGGGGGTTTCCTCTCTTTTTTTTTTCTTTTTTTTTTTAAAAAAAAAAAAAATTAATCCAGA